>BCLH01001594.1:23498-73505 GCA_001602315.1 Zoysia pacifica | reverse complement strand
CGCAGCATCTGCTTTTTCTTTTCCCTTTCGCGGGGTCCGAGGGCCGCCGCTACAGTGAGCCGGCTACAACTTTTCTTTTGGTTAACTTTCTGTGATGCTTGTGGCGGCTAGGGTTAGGGTTAACCTCTGTGATGTGTTAGCTCTCTGGAGCCGACTCTGTAGGAAGGCTCTGATGCCATTGATGGTTTCTTTTGTGGATCATCTACGAGCAAGATCCGAGAGCCAGGGTTTCGGGTGAGGGATTGATGCATGTTTCAGTGTTCATATCTTCCGATCTCATGAATCCGGTCGCTGAAGTCGAGGAAGACGAGGTGGCCATCTTTCTTTTGTCGATGCGGTCTTTCTGCGCTAGGACAGCGTCGGTCGATGACGAGGGCAATGGCGTGGAAGCCGCGATGACGTCATCGATCTCCCGGTAACGGCGGTCGTCATGGTGGTAGAGCTTCCGGTCGGCACAGCGCCCCCTCGTAGATCGGGTTTAAGATTTGTCAGTAGGGTGTGACAGTACGGATTAACTCAGGTGTGAGTACCAGCTGGCCCCCACCTCTATTTATTGTGGCGCTGGCGACAAAAGCCCACCAGTCATATTGAACTGGACGCACCCGATCAAGGCGCGTGTCAAAGACCCATTAGACCGTTGGGACTAAATGGTGGAGATCACTTTCTAACAAGGTCTGAGTTCTGGGTGCACAATGAACTGATTGGTTTTTATGCTTGCCATTGGTAGATGGACAGAGCCTCCATTATCAGTGACGCCATCAAGTACCTCAAAGGGCTGACGCAAAAGAGCAGCGATCTTCAGAATAAGCTGGCGTCACTTCCTCCCACAGCTTCACCACTGCCTCCAACACCCACAAGCTTCCACCCTCTGATTCCAATGCCGCCTTCTCTGCTGTCCCGGGTGAAGGAAGAGCTGTGCCCAACCACTTTGCCAGTGCCAGGCCCTACCGCTCAACATCCAAGTGTCAGTATCTCTTTTCTCCGAACACTACATGTCCTACAGTACTGATTATTTTTTTTTTAGATGAAGAGTTTTTCCATTATATGAGATGATTTCAAGCAACTTGTCCTTTTGAAATTATGATATTGCTTTCTTTCATCAATATTTTGCAAGAAATTGGAATGAATTAAAGATGTACTGTCCTTCGTCGTGTCATTTCTGGTTTAAGCACTGAGCTCACCTCTTTGCTTTCTACCCTTGCAACAGATTGAGGTTGGGATAACGGAAGGCAGGGTCGTCAACATCCACATGTTCTGCGCTCGCAGGCCAGGTCTTCTGATGTCTGCTATGAGTGCCATAGAAGGTCTTGGTCTTGATGTTCAGGAAGCCGTTTTCAGCTGCTTCAACTCGTTTTCCATGGACATCTTCAAGGCAGAGGTAAGTAACTCACACCTTCCTTACGATGAAGATTACACGCGTGCTACCATGCTCGAACAGCTTAAGTTTTGGACTGAAACTTACAGGTGTGTTTCCTACTTGTCCCTCACTGCAGCTTCGCAGGGAAGGCCCTGGACTGCTGCCGGAGGAAATCAAGGCCGTTCTGCTGCACTCCGCCGGGCTTCGAGGCGTGGCCTAGGAAACCAAGACGGCTCAATCACCAGCTGCAAAGGACACTGAAGCTACCGGTGTTCCTTCGTTTCGTCTGCTCTCGGTTTGGGACCTGCATGCTCCGGTTCTCTCCAGACCCAAACTATCAGTCACTCGTTGTTAGCGTCTAATCGAGTCCAGAACAATGTTCAGCTGTAGACTGAGAGTCCTCATCATCGACATTGCTCCGTTCGAGCTTCTTCGTACATTCGATCTCTGCTGCGATTCCGAACAAATGTCTCGTGGATCGAGTTAAAAAGTGAACCGTTCTTGAATCTCTGTGTTGCATGGTCGGCTGTTCTTTCTGGGGTGCTGTGCTTCCTGGGCGCTTCGGCTGTGCCTGTTAATTTGCTGGGTTTGTGAATGCTTGAAAGCGGTAACGGGAGAGGAGGATCGGGTCCGGTTTTGGAAGAAGGTCACGCGCGGCTTCACTGCGACCTGCCATTAGCGCTGGGTTTTGCTGCTGGCGGTTCCCAGTGAAACCCGGGCGAAACTGATGGGGTTGGTGAGTGGTGGTTACCTGCTTTTGGCCCTGCGACCCAGGTCTGATCCGGCGTTGCGTGGCTCTCGACTCTCGTCTCATCCCGTAGATCTTCGGGCCTGGCGGCGTGGGTCGTCCGGCTCGGCGGCGACGGCGGCCGGAGCCAGAACGGTCGGCGTCGATCCCTGGATTCCAATCATGAGATCCACACAATGAATGGGGTTCACTCAGTCCCTTCCTGTGTCTGTGTGCTCCCGTTCTCTCTCGGATGAATCCCGCTTGGCGTTCATCGTTGCTGAGAGATTGAAAACTTTTGATGAGAAACCAACGAAGGTCCCATCGAAGCGGTGGATCTAAGGGACGGTGAAACTTGCAAGGAGTGAGAGAATTTACTGGCGTGGCATGGCATGGCATGGCGGATTCTGTGACTGCGTTCATCAGGATTAGGGCACACTCACTCCCCACGTCCGTGGAGGAGAGGCCGTGCCGCTGGATCTACCCGCCAAACGATAGCTGCCGCTTTGGAAGCTATTACTACCAGGCGGCCAAAGAAGCTTCCGCGTGCAGACACGGTAACATCATCTTAGTGAATTTTGTCTTAAGCAGGAACAAGTTGGAGTGGTAACGGGACGAGAATTTCAACTTAGCCTAGGTTATAAAAAGGTCATATTGAATTTGAAAATTTTAGCTTAAATTTAAAAGCATCAAAGCGGACTGTGTAAGAGGCCGTGGGTGCCCACCCTTTTGATCATAGAAACCTTCAAGACCCTCCTTGATTGCATGATTTTGTAGAAATATTGTAGGATTTACTCTATTTTACAGAATTATTCTACACGAGGGCTAACATTTTGTTAAAACAAAAACTTTATTGGATGCTTGTGGAGCTACTTCCATGACTATGAGTACAGCATCTTGGAGAAATATATGAAAATACTGCCTACAATGGCCAAATCTTTATGAACCCTGTAGTACTCCTTCCATTCTAAATTATAAGTTATCTTGTGACCTTTAAGTTTTTTTAAATTATAAATAATTCTCATTTCGCAATACATTTTTTTTTCTTTAATACTTCTTTATCTCTGTCTCTCTTTCTCTCTCTCTCTCTCTCTCTTTCTCGTTGAAATCTTTTTCATTTTCAACGCATCCAATATTTTCAACATATTCCACATTTTTTACTCTTTAGTTACCGTGTCTGAATCAGATTGACTTATAAATTGAAACAGATAACGAATTGAAACGGAGGGAGTAGCTACAAACACCTTAAGGTCTCATCCAGTTATGACATGGAACGACGGTTGAAATATATGGTTCAACTTTGAACGACTGTTCGGTTAGAGTCAACCTGATTTAAAAATCAATCAATCCCACCCATTCCCACCCCTCCTGTACATTTAACAAAACCACATATCGGAACAAAATCGATGATAGGAACAATGTGACGCCACTAAAATTAAGGAATTCCTTACCTTAACCAAACACATAAATTTTAGCAGAGATTAGAGAACATGGATTCAAATTTACACATGGTTAGTAACACACATAGATCTACTAAATCCTGACCAGATCAGAAACGAATACTGTTCAGGAACTGTTCCGGAACTGCCGAACAAGGCCTAAGTTTGAAGAGAGCATAGATGGCTACCACCCAACTTATCAAAGCGTGGATCAGACTGCAATACTCGGAACAAAAAAAATGCACACTACCAGTGGTTGACGGATGCTTCTTTAACCAGTCTGCATTACGATAGGCGATATATTATACTTAGGCATGGGGAAAGCTATTTACAACGCCTAGTGCTGACGGAGAGCGCATCAAGGCTTCTTCGCTTAGTACTTTTCTACGCATACATTAGTAAATGGGTAGGGCTAGCGACCAGCTACTTGAACCTCACCAAAACAAAATTCAAAACCGCTACAAATAAGAGGTGCAATTTAGACCACCACGACAAGCACCAACTAGGTTACTAGGGTACTTTGGGCTTGTCCAATACATCGAAAGCATTAACACCACTACACAAAGGCTCTCCTAATCATTCTTGTCCTCTAGTCTCCAAAAGACCTGCAATGCGCATGTGGATTATGTCAGGTCACAGCAGTGAATGTTTCGATATTTCATGGCAAGCAAGGTACACTGAAGCTAATAAGGCAGTCGACACTACCAGCTCGTAAGGCTTCAGTTCTCGGAATCGAGCGATGTGGTGGATAAGATGCCACCTTGAACTTCCCTAGCAGCAGAGACCCGTTCCGTTGAATTAGAAGGGCTGTCTTCTGACCTCGACGTCAGCGTACCCGGATTCATCCGCTGGACCTCCTCCCTTGTGTAGATGAATATCTTATGGACCATGTTGCAGAATTCACTGTCCAAGAGAGAAATCAGATCACATCAAGATTTCTAACACAGACCAAAAATAGGAAGTGGCCAAAATGTTCAGCGACTCACTTCCAGGGATCATCCCCAACCAGCATCATGTCACCTTCATTGTCAGTGTAGACAACCATCCATTCCTTGTTAGAGCTCTTCAATTCACCGTTGAAGTCAAACATCACATCTAGTTCAGAAATTAACTCGGTGTAGTTGTTGAACTTCATAAGATCCACAGACCTGCCAAGTGCAATTCCTTGCTTGTGGACCTGAAATGAAAGGTGCCATAAACCATCAAGTTAGGCTGAAAGCTTGCTGAAAATAATGCATGTTTCTAAAAATAGCAGTGGCATTCAAAATGGCAGAAACAATGTAGTAATAGAAAAGGATTAGAGAATGTGCAGAATTTTCAGCTTCATAAAGACTTGGAACTTTGTAAATAGTGCTATAAACATAACTCTGGATCTGAATTAGCAGAATTTTTAGGCTAGAGCTAGCAAACCAGCAGTCTCAATAGACATACCTACTAGAAGCATTAGGGATAAACTTGATTGGAGCATTAATTTAAAAGAACAGGAAAATTTAAAAGAGCTAGCAAACCAGCAGTCTCATTGTTAATTTAAAATATTAACAATGACAAAAAAACACACCTTCTTGCAGCTTCGTGTTGATCCACCATGTGATTTACATTGTGTGCTTATTGAAGCTTGTGGACAGGCAATATGATTTTCTGGAACAGAATCTGCCTTAGGAGTATCAAGTTGTTTTGGAGTCTTATGCGGATCAGAGCATTTCTCTACCTCACTTATGTCTGACATCTGCCATTCAGCTGCCACAGGAGTTTGTGGTATCCCATCAAACTGAACACTTGATGGAGACTTCAAAGCTTCACACTTGGCTAGGCTGTCAAGATGAATTCCAAAAAGCTTGCATGAATTGCCCTTTGATTTCTGCTCACCACCTTGAGCGACAATCAATGGTTGAGGTTTGATTAGGTGCGGCTGTGAATCTTCCACACGGACACCACTCATCATGTGACCAAACCAGCCAGCTGGGTGCTGATCAGCGCCGTGACCAGGTACTGCAGTAAAAGCTCCATTCCCAAATTTTGGATTCGCTGGCTTTTGAGGAAATCCCCCAACTTCCTGCATCATTGGATAATTACGTTTGTTCAACCCAAAGCCTGTACTTGGAGGTAACATGGACCATGACCCTGGGAACATGTTGTGGTTTCCTTGCTGATCTTCGTAACGAGCATTTACAGTGTGCCAGAAGTTGGAATGACCTGCAGCAATCTGCTCGGGTACAGAACAGAAACCCTGAGAATTATGTACATCTTTAGGTGGATGATATCCTGGCATTATCCCATTGTAACTCTCAGGGTTGTTCATCTGCATCCAACCATCAGAACCTAGCTTCCTTGGTACACACACGAGATTTTTTTCATGATCCAATCCTGATGAGGGCAGGACTGATTTCTGAACAGCTTCCAGCTCGTTATCACTGACTCCACCTTTTGGGATTGCATTCTCTTGGCTCTGGAAGGTCCTTTGTAGGGCATTGCGATGAGTCTCTGCTGCGACTCTAAGATTAGCTACATAAAGAGGTCCAGCACATGCAATAGTAAGATCAAATACTATCCTACATGATTTAAACTGGTGACAAGGTCAAACCTTCTTTTGTTGGAGCTGAAGTGTCAGGCGGAGAAGATAGAACATTAGGGCGAGGCCTCTTGGTTCTAGGCACTGGAAGTGGATTGACAGGGGGCGGGCTTACTGCAGGTTCTATTTGCCAGGGAGAAACCCTTTCAGGACGAGGAATGGAGGAAGCTTCATCCCACCTCACCTAGATCACACGAGAGCACATCAGAATAATGCTCTACTTCAGACAAAAGGGAAGGGAGTGAGAGGTGATACCTTAAGGGAACGCCATTTTGACTCGGGCCATCCACCTGAATCAGGATCCCCCATTCCGACTACGGTCCCAGTGAACCTAGTATACAAGAACCGGTTATAAATTGCTTCATAGGCACATCGTTTATGATGATTGGTGAAGCAAAAAAAAATTGTAATCGCATCAGACAACTGCTTACCTTTGTTCTGGAGCTTCTTCGCCTTCAAACCTCATCTTAAATCTCATCCCTATAGAGTAATTTCGTTTCAGCGACTCCATATAGCGATCATAAGGGACCACAAATTCAGCTGGACTTGTCCTGAAAGGCAGTGCAGTGACTTTAGGAGATAAATATATTCACCAAATAACTACATATTCAGTTTAAGAATTAAACTGCATTCAAGAATATACAGATGGAACCTAGGAAGAACCAACGTAGCTTTAAATAGCACATGGCTTAAATTGTGTTCTCGAATCAATGAAACATAGAAAGAGTTCACCAAAACCTAGGCTTGTAGTAGACAGTGAACATGGTTCCAGTGTTTACAGCATGCCATGCTGTAGCAAGAACACCAAGATGCATGCTGTGGCTTGATATTACTGAAGATGGAACATTAGCTTGCTGCCTCATTGCACGTCTAACTCCTACAAGCAGTTCACCGTTATCACCCCTGCGTAAATCAGATGTTAAAAGTATTTGTTAATTGTTACAGCAGGAAACAATGGAAAGGGCAAAAGTTGTTCAGTGTGAGGACTCCTAGAAAATACCTGAGAAAGATGAATGCATCCCCAGCAACAAGTCGCTTGGCACTAACAAAAACACTCCAGCCACTCTGCAAAAGATGTCTCCGGGGCTGACCTGGAGTTGACAGAAACACCCATGAGGTGATTTCAAATAGGGCACAATCGAACAACATCCGTAACTCTATCCAATCTATAGAAGCATCTACTGGGGACGGTAACAACCTAGTGCAGCTCACTTAAAAAATTTATATCTGGACAGGTAGTAGAAGACACAGCTGGTCCCTCCAGTGAAGCCAATGAGGTAAGCTGGTGCTGGTGCAAGGATATTGAACTAGAAAGTGCATTTAAAATCAATTTAAGATCAAGTTAACAAACCATTAATGCATACCAAAACCATCTTCACACTGTAGAAACAAACGCTGGTGTAAACCGTGTAATGCATGTCGCTAGTAATGGTTACTGGTGTAAGTGAGCAAAGATGACAGATCACCTCTGAAGATGTGGCGAAAACGCCATTCAGAACCATGTAGATCCTTGGCAACCAGCTCTTGTGTCGGAGGCTGACAGCTCATGTCCTGACAGAACACAGAAGCAAAAGCAAAGAGCATCACTACCACTCAAAGGAGCAAATAGCAGACCGAAACAGTGGCATCGTCAAGTCAAAATCCAGCATGCGAACCAGTGGAGGGAGACACTCATCGGCGTGGCGTCGGAGCACAGAGAAGCCGCCATGTGTGCTAGTATCTGAGGCTGTCAATGTCTTGCAGAATGAGTGCACACGTGGCCTTGCAGGTGCAGCCGGCGGTGCAGCAGGCATCTCCTCTCCACTAGAACCGTTCTCTTGCTGCTACACACCAAACCAACAAATGAATCTCAAGAAGATCTCAGAATGGAACAGCATGGAAGTTGACAAAATAACTTACTTTTGATTCAGGAAGCAGAGTGAGCTGAGCATAAACCTCATCGGTGTCGGGTTCGGCCTATCAACAATATATCGTAATACAATGCATAATTGAATAATAAATCACATATTTGCAAGATGCACGAAGAGATGGCTGTGAAAGTACCTTCAGTTCAACGTTCATGACCTCACAGGGGATCTTCCATGGGAGATTGTACAGTTGCATGTGTTGCTCGGCCACCTGGTTGGTCGATGCCTCCACCTAAAATCCACAACATGAACTCTCTATGATTAGACCCTAAAAGACCCCAAGTCGTTTTTCATTTCTAATTTCGGGAACTAGGACCTGAGTCGTAGTTGATCACTAGCATGTATGAAAACCTATGAATGACAGAGAGAATCCAAGAAAACAGAACAGTAAAAGTACCAAAGGAACGAAATTTTCAGCTAAATAAAAACCGCTTGGTCCTGAATTGACATGCTGCAGCAACAGCGGTCAGCGGATGAGCTCGAAGCAGCTGAAAATTATCTCAAATTAGTGCATCCGGAAGTATAAGAAGAAAAAAAAAACGAGAAAGAGAAAACACGAAACACTAACTGATCCAGCACAAAAGCTACGAAGTTCGCCACAGAAACGGTCACATCTCCCGGGCCAGCATCAGCTACCCAGACTTTACTAAACAATAAAAACATCTCCAAATTCTAGCGAGGAACCGAGAAGATGAATCGAAAGTTCTAAGGAGAGTAAATCGACCCAATTCAGCGCCACAACAGTCCACAATTCAAAAAATTGGAGCACCCGAGACTCGAAAGTTGACCAAGAAGAAGCTCAAAGTCCCCAATTTCACAAGAAAAGACTCCCGCGACCAGAACTGTCCGCAGAGAAACGGAATTCCCCCAAGAAGCTGAATCATCACAACCCTGATCACCGAGAAACACCAAGAATTCGACGTCCCAAAACCGCGGCACAAAAAATCCCCCAGGAACGCTAGCTTAAATGGCTAACCCAGCGGAGCGAGACCGGACCGGGCGACTGATTCGTGCTCACCTGCTCGATGTGTCCCTGCGGGAAGTAGTAGACCTTGTCCCCGACCTTGGGCACGGTGACCAGCGGCCCGGCGCAGAGGTTCCACAGCTCCGCGTACAACCCGTCCTCCGGCGCGGCCGCTCCTCCTCCGCCGTTCCCACCTGCACGCAGCCGGCGCGAAGCCAAACCCCGTGTCAGAACCCGCCAAAACCCAAACCCACGCACCCAACCCACGCCGAACCAGCCCGACTCACCTCGCGCCGCCGTGGAGCCATCCCCCTGCCAGCCTCCTCCCGCCGCCTGCGCAGCCGCAGCCGCAGCCGCCGCAGAAGCAGACATCCCTGTTGCAACCACCAACACCAGATCTTCACATCCGCGGCGCCTCCGCGCGCGCGCTCACCCCCGACGCCGCCGGAGCCGCGGTCGAATCGCGCGAATTCCCGGCCGTACCGAGCTCCGCCGCACGAACTCCCCTCCGATTCGCCGGTCGCCGCTCCCCTCCACTCCTCTCCTCTCCTCTCCGCCTCCCCAACTTTTTTACTGCTCCGCTTGGGTAGAGAGAGAAGCGAGCAGAGAGAGAGAGAGAGAGAGAGATTTAAAGACTGCGACGTCACTTCGCTCCCGGGGGGTGGTGGTGGAGTACGAGCGACCGGGCCTGCGCGCGCGTTATCTGCGTGAGCTCGCGCGACTTTAAGCGGGGTGGTGACGTTACCGTTCGATCAGGAGGGAGGTGAGGCGACCGAGAGGAAGGAGACGCACTAATTTGGAATAATTTCATCTGTACTATTGCTTTTATACCACTATCTTATGTTAATGATATATATGATCAGACTCTACATATTATTGACTAACAGATAAAAAATACACTTAAAGCTCAAAGTTACGGTATGAATACAAATAACCCAATAATTTTGTGGGAACCGGGCTGGTCTTGGACGGGCCGGGCTTGGATGGGCCGGAGAGGAGTGTGGGGTTGGGTGGGGCTGTCTCGCTCCTGCAGGCAAGGTGGTTGGCACGGCGGATCCTCTGCTGCCTCCCGGAGGGCGACTTGCTTTTGTATCGAATTTTAAATGGGCGCAATCATGTGCGTGCGTGTGAATTTGACAGGAAGCAGAGGTCGTTAGTCAAATTGGCATATTTGAACTTATATATGCTTCCCACTTGCTTTGTAATATAGCATTTATTATGAGTACATGGTGGTGTATAATTTTTAACTAGTGCCAATGTCACATATTATCTTTAATTTGTTTTAATTTTTTGATATTCTCACTTTTCAATGCACTCTCACCGTTCTTTTTATATTTTCAAACTTCTACTTTTGACTATTTGTTTTATTTTAAAATGTTTTTTTAAAAATATTTTTTATTGTGAAGTCATTCATTACTATAAGTATTTTAAGTTTGATTTCTTTATTTTTTTAATTTTTTTAAATAAAATGAATGATAAAATATCAATTTCAAAAAGTCAAAAAATATCACTTGTTTTGAGACGAAGGGAGTAGCTCTCTATTCTCAAATTTCCTCCAACTCAAAAAAAGCTTTATATTTGAATTTTATGCCAACTAACTTTGATCAATAATTTTAAATTACTCTTTACGTCACATTTAAATTTGTTGTAAAAATATTTTCGTATTATATAATTTTTTTAATTATTAAAGTTGATTTAGATACATGTATGACCAAGCCTGATGTAAAGTTTTTCTATGACAGAGGGGGGAAAAAGAATAATTTAAACTTTGAGCTCAGCTTTGATAAACGGTACTACCATTTGAGATTGTTTTAAGATATACCAATTATAATTTAGCATATCGAATGGAAAAGAAGATAGATACAGCTGAGTCTACTCCAACTTTAGTTTATTTTAGCCTCACATTCCATTGTTTGTTTGGTAAGAAGAGACAGAAAAATTAATCTTTTCGTTCACTTTTAATTGACATTCTAGCTATAGGTATGTAAATTAAGACAAATACCAAAAAGAGAGAGAGTGTGTATTTGAAATTGAGAACGGTGTGTTGGAAAAAGAGAAATACGTATTGCTAAAAAATAAAAAAAATATTTTTTTGAAGTGAAAATGGTAAGAACATTAAGAGCACATTTTGAATATTAGAATGATAAAAAGTAAACAGAGGGAATAGAGCACTACTGAACTGCTACGCGTTGTGTGCTCCGTTTATATTTACTTGTCATTTTAAATTTAGGCACAAAAAATGACGATTTGAGAGTTGTTTCTTTAGAAGAGAGATATGACAAGTAAGGTCTCATTTGAAATACATAAATTTTTTTGTGAAATTAATTCATTTTAAATGGAGCTTTAATATTGAACGGAACGAGTAGAAACATGCTTGTAGAATTACGGCGCAAAGAATCACATGCATAGTAGTACTACACATTCCCACTCGGGAGTCTCAACGTGCGGACGGGCGCAGCGGGCTCCCGTGGCTCCTGGCACGTGTCGAGGAATCAGAGGCCAGATGGGACCCACATGTCGCGCCCCACCAAGGTCTCTCCCTCTCCTGTTCTGTTTCTGTGCATATGCGGGTCGGCGTTGGCCGGAGCCTGTCTCGCCCCGTTTCGAGATGGCAACTCTGAGACGACGGACAGGAACGGCGTTCAGTTCCCGCCCAAATAGGCACAACCGGCTTCGTGCCTGTTTCCATCGATGTCGCTCCCGGGTTCCGCTAGGGGGACACGGTGCCGACCACCGGCTATAGGTAGGGTTTTTTTTCACCTTTTCAGCTGAATTTTTCAGTTAAAAAATTTAAAACTAAAAAATTTAAAACGTTAAAAAGCTAGTTTTTTATAAATAAATTAAAAGTTGTAAAGTGCACTAAAAGTGTATTTAATAAAGCTTTTTTGTCAGCTTATACTACTGTTTATATACTGTAGATACAGTAAAAACATTATGTATATAAGTTATTTTCATGAGCTAACAAACTACAGGCCGAAGAACTTTTTTATGCACTGTAGCTACAGTACGCTACGGTACACAAACCAAAGAAGAGTTGCTTTTATTAATTTTTGATGTAAAAAAAAGTAAATACATATTACAAAAGTTAATATTTAAATTTTAACAGATAATTTTTCAACTAGTCACCAACTAATTTTTTTTTAACTCAAAAGCTATAACTCAAACAAACAATGCCACCAAGTGAGCCGACCGGAAGAAATAAACTGAAACGGCCGCTCCATTGTCAGCGATCTCACGATCACAACCAATCTGGCACACTATCATTGATTCATTGGACCGCTATTATACGAGGAATAGAGTAAGTAATTAAACGGTAATCTACAAGTTGACCTCAAGTAGTAGTAGTACTACGGCGTACTAGATCAGATTTGATTAAACAAGATCTCCTGTGGCAAAACGACCGGACAGGGGAACAGACATGTCCGCGTGGTCCGTAGCACAGGAGATCACGTTGTTAATTTCGTGGTTGCCAGTAACATGGCACGTAGTAGTAGTGAGAGGCGGTCGCGAACACGACGACGCTTCGGTCCAGCTGCTCCGTCGATGTAGCTCTCTATTCTCAAATTTCCTCCAACTCAAAAAGCTTTATATTTGAATTTCATGTCAACTAACTTTGATCAATAATTTTAAACTACTCCTTACGTCATATTTAAATTCGTTGTAAAAATTTTCTCCTACTATATATTTTTTAATTATAAAGTTAATTTAAATACATGTATGATCAAGCTTGATGTAAAGTTTTTCTATGACAGAGGTAAAAAAACAATTTAAACTTTGAGCTTAGTTTCGATAAATGGTATACTACCATTTGAGTCTGTTTTACAATCTACCAATTAGAATTTAGTGTATGAAATGGAAAAGAAGATAGATACAGTCGAGTCGCAAATTGACAACAGCTTAGTTAGTTAAGACCTCTAGTTGTGAGACCACGGATCAGCTTCAAATTTTGGTGTGCATAATTTATAGAATAAAAAATATCTACTCGTTGTTTTTCGTTTACTATGTTGACTCAATCTATAGTGGGCAGACTCTTATGTGTAGGGTAGGCCCAATGCATAGGGAGCGGCTCCTTTAGAGTGAGACTGGGTTCACGAGTTTTTTCGATTGATTTCGGTTGAGCTTTTTTTTAATAAAAAGTCATGGGGCGGTCTTACCTTCGTGGGCCAGTTTTTTTTAGATACAGTCGAGTCTGCTCCAACTTTAGTTTATTTTAGCCTCACATTCCATCGTTCGTTTGGTAAGAAGTGGAAAAATTACTTCCTTCCTTCACTTTTAATTGTTATTCCAGCTCTAGGTATGTAAATTAAGAAAAAATATCAGAAAGAGAGAGAAAGTGTATTTGAAATTGAGAACGGTGCGTTGAAAAGGGAGAAGTATGTATTGCTAATAGAGAAAAAATATATTAGAAAGTGAAAATGGTAAAGTACTTTAAGAATACATTTTGAATGTTAGAATGGTAAAAGTAAGGAATTTTTTTTAGAGCATCGTCTATAGGTCGTATTGTTCAGATCACACCGCTTGATTGAATTTTATTTACAAAACACTACAATTTCTAGTATTTTTCTACAAGACATCGCACAAAATATTTTAGAAATATTCTATAGTGAAATGTCGATCTTGCCTCTGACCTTATCAACGTGAGCACGAGCACGCACTGGCCGCGGCGCGGAGGGCGGCCACAACGACGTGGTGGCCGACATGAGCGACGGGTTGGCCGCGGACCAGCACGCACCTTGTCTGATTGCATGGCGGGCGCCCTCGGGCTCACGTTGATAAAACCATGGGAAGGATCGATATTTCATTCTAGAATATTCTTTACGGTATCTTAGAGATAAATACTCGAAAAGCAGTGTGTTGTAGACAAAATTCAATCGGACAGTGTGACATATATTATATGAGCTATAGACAGTGTCCTATACATAAAATTCAGTTGGGCGGTGTGACCTAGATAATATGAGCTATAGACACCTACAGATAAATTGCCCTAAAAGTAAAAAAGAGGGAGTAGAGCACTAGTAATGAACTGCTACGCATTGTGTGTTCTGTCCATATTTACTTGTCATTTTAAATTTAGACATGAAAATTGAGGAATGGAAAAGGTGATATGAATAAAAATGAGGATAAGAGAGTTGTTTCTTTAGAAGAGAGATATGACAAGTATTAATATCCCGTTTAAAATACATGAATTTTTTTGCTAAATCTTTATATATTAAACGCCGTGTATTCTCTCAACCCTTGTTGCGTCACGTCATTCAAAAAACATTAACCGTCGGATTAAAATCTAACGGTGAATATTAAGAAACAGAAAAAATAGATATTAAAAAAAAATCCTTTCACCGATCAATGTAGTAGCGTACTTCTACTCGACAGAAGCAGGCATGAACAGCCGTGCCATCACAATATATTAAAGCGCAAGCGTTTTCTAATAACTTGTTACGTCAAGTCACCCTAAAAAATATTAACTGTCAAATTAAAATATAACGGTGAATATTAGAAAAGAGAAAAAAATAGATATTAGAAAGGAGAAAAAAATCGTTTTCTTGGTCAAAATAGGAGTGTGCTTCTACTCGGTGGGAGCAAGCATGAACGGCCGTACCGATATAAGAGAAGTTATTATAAATTTATTTTACTTCTATGTCTTACAAGTATATGCTACAATTAAAGACCTTTATATGTTATGAAAATATATATTTAGATAACTTAAATTGTTTTATCTCCTAAAAATGCTCTTGCTTACAACTTCGGTTAAAAAAAAGTAGCTTTGGACACAATGTTTTAATAAAACATCGCTAATATAAATTAGAAATAATTTTAAATTTATTAAGTTACAAAATTAGAAATAATTTATTTTAAAAATACTTTCTTAAAAATATACCGATGCTACTTTTTATTAAATATTTTATAGATAATAAGGGTCACACTTATGCTTTAAGTACCATATCGACAACTCTTTTTTGAGACCAGAGTATATATTTATGAAACTTTGTCATCCATAACAAAATAATTATATTTCTATTTGTTAAATAATAAATTTTAAATATACTGCTTTAACTAAAGGTGCACAATAAAAATATACACAAAAAGCGCGACAATTGTTGTGCAGATTTTCTAGTTCATTCATTTTAAAATGGAGCTTTAATACCGAACGGAATGAGTATAAACATGTTTGTAAAATTACGGTGCAAAGAACCACATATGCATACGACACATTCCAACTTGGGAGCAGGGTTTACTTACTTCATTTAAACCGTTAAAATCGGTCAAGAACAAAAACCACAAAACCGAAAAAATCGGTCGAAAATCGCTCTAAATCAAAAATTCAAAATTTGAACAAACTGTTATAAGTAAATCGGTCGGTTTCATTGGTTAGTCGAGCGGTTTCACCGGTTAGCCGGCTGGTTTTTTCGATTTTTACGGTTTCAGATTTTAAAATTTGAAATCCACTGGTTTCATCGGTTAACCGACAAGTTTATCGATCGTTTTACTGGTTTTCGGTATTTCAATTTTTTTTAATTTTGTTTAAATTTTTAAAATAAAAACTAAACTTTCAATAAAATCGAATCGACCGAAAACGTGAAAACTGAACAGTTTTGACGATTTCGTAAACCTTACTCGGAAGTCTCTCAACGTGCGGCCGGGCGCTGTGGGCTTACGTGGGCTCCCGGGATGTGTCGAGGAATCAGAGGCGAGATGGGACCCACATGTCGCGCCCCAGCACGGTCTCTCTCTTCCCTTTTTCTGTTTCTGTGCATATGCGGGTCGCCGTCGGCCGGAGCTTGTCTCCCGAGAAAATAAAAAAGTCAGCATCAACTAGATTTATGACAAATATATGACAAATAGATTTTTTATAAATAAAATTTGTGAGTTCGAATTAAAATAGATATAAATCATTGATTTGTCAGATTGATATCGAGAAAATCGTAGTCCGTAGCACATGATGGCAACTCTGAGACGACGGACAGCAACGGCGTTCAGTTACCAACCAAATCGGCACCAGCGGCGTCACGTTGGTTTCGCATCGGTGTTGCTCCCGGGTTTCACTAGTGGGACACGGTGCCGACCACCGACTACACGTAAGATCATCGCAGCATCACAGCCGCGGTGGGCATGTTGGCCATCTATAGTGAGCCGACCCGGAGAAATAATGCCTTTTTGAAACATAGAAATTTTTTTTTTAAAATTAAATTTATTATTATAAAATTTTTATAAAATTTTTTTGTTCTAAAGAGGCCTAGACTGAAACGGCCGCTCGATTGTCAGCGATCTACCGATCACGACCAATCTGGCACACTATCATTGGACCGCGATTGTACGAGGTATAGAATAGAGGAGTACTAAGTACTGAGTACTAACCTCCGTTTACAAATATTTGACAATTTTAATTTTTACTGTTTATATTTTGTTTAATTATAACTTTTAAAATATTTAATTAATTAACTAATAAATAATATCATAAGATTTTTTATTGTATATATTTAAAAATGTATATTTTATATATTTATATGTCAAAATTTTTTATAAAAAATAAACAATGAAATAATATGTAAAAAAGTTAAAATTATTAAGTATTTAAAAATAGAGGTTTGTAGTTAAATGGTGATGTACGAGTTGACCTCAAGTCGTACTCGTACTAGTACTACGGTGGCACAAGACGACCGGACAGGGGAGCAGACATGTCCGCGTGGTCCGTAGCACCGCGACAGACAGTAACCCCAACACGCATGCGAGATCACGCTGTTGATTTCGCCGAGTCCAGAGTAACATGGCACGTAGGAGTAGATACAAGCATGGCCCGCGAGTCCAGCAACAAGATCGTAGGCACGTCGGTTGCAGCGGTAGTACTACTTTTCGTTTCAAAATATAAATATTTTAAGATTTAGTTAAAATTAAAATTTTATCATTTTTTAAAAAAATTATAATTAATAAATATTTTATTGTATAATTTTTTTATTCATTATAAAATACGATTTCAGAAAAAATATATTTTAATATTAAAAATTATGTAATTTTTATATTATTAAAAAATAAAAAAATTGATTTTATATAAACTTAAAAATACTTATAACAGCAGTTCGTTGTTGGCTCGGGCTGGCAGCGAAAGATCTTGGACACCGCAGATATGTTTTCCATTTCCATCAATAGGGAAAGAGGAAAGAAAAGGCAGGAAAACAAAGAAAAAGGACTTTAACCAGATCGGAACATGCTCGGCCTGCAATGCCCAGGCGGAGCGCGCGCCGACCGACCGAACCGCAGCAGGCGTCACGCCCTGCCACGCAGGGACCACAACCACCTCTTCTTTCTCTCTCTCTTTCCGCCAAGACGACACGACACAATACGAGGGGGATCAGACGTATCAGACCGTGTCAGAGACTCAGAGCGAGCTCCGCTCCGTCAGCACGTCCGTGGGCCCCGCGTACCGGGTTTGCGGTGACGTTACCGGGCGCGCGGGATCTGGTGTTCTCCGTAACGAGTGGACCCCGCCCACATCGGAGGGAGGTCCCGTCCGATCGAGGCGTTGCTTTCTACGGCTACGGAGTGCTGGGAGCAGGAGGAGACGAGTAGTAACCGTGAACGGGTCCCGTAATGTGGGCGGCTCCGCACCTCCGCGGGATCTGGTGCCCGATGTTCTTTTTCCTTTTTTCTTTTCTCCTTCCTCCTTCCCGCGGGTGCGGAAAAAAAAAAGCAAAACAAAGAGGCAGAGGGGGCGATCCGTGCGCAGGGCCACTGAAGGCTGACAGACAGAGAGAGAAGCGAAAGGTGTGCCCGGTGAGTCAGTGAGTAGGCAGGCGCGGGAAAGAGGGGCGCCTGCCTCCCGCGCAGCAGACCACTGGACCGCGTCGTGCTGACACGACGGGTCCACCACGCGCGGCCCCCACCCACCCAGCTCTGAACGACTGCTTCATGGTACCGCTGCAGTGGGGTGCGCGGGACGCGAGGTACGTACAGGTCTGCGGCGCCCGGCCGGCCAGCCAGAGCTCGCTCGCCTCGGCGTCCGCGAGCCCGGGCCTCGAGGCCCGTGAGCCGCCGAATGATGATTCATCACTCCACCAGATAGCCGTCCGCGTGGGGCAGAGGCCAACACGTCTGCTGGTGGGCCTCCGAGCGGGTTGCGCGCCACGTGCGCGCGCGGGCGTTCTGTGCTGCGGCGACGTCGAGCTCAGCGAACGCGAGGCGCCACGATGGGGCAGGGCTAGCTAGAGGTACTCTTCCGGCCTGACCGGTCGTCGTCGTCCCACCGGAGCAGGAACAGCAGTCACCGTCGCACTCGATCACCGCGCACTGCAGCAACGACCGGTCACGCGCGGTACGAGCCGGGCGGCGCGGCCACATGCTGGCCCTGCCCGCCTGCCCGGTCAGCCGAGCTTGACTGCGGCCGCAGCAGCACGCCCTCTCTCTCGGCGCCTGCGAGAGCGACGTGCCCGACTTGTTGGTGCATGGATTCATGGGTTCGAGTAGTCAGTAGAAAAGAGATTCTGGTATATTTTGAGGAATATCCACGGACGGGGGATGGAGATAACCACCAGGAGCATGAGGATGACGATCAGGCCGGCCGCCGAGTCGTTGTCGTGTCTACGAGTGCGACCGACCGCGGATGAGTCCAACATGGTGGACCGACCGCTGTTTCTGTTCAGACTGTTTGGTGTCAAACGAACGGTGTACCGGCTCGCCGGTAGTCCACTGCTACCATCGCGCTCTCACGCCGGCGGTGGCCGCCGGTGGCCCCAAGCCCAACGGCCGGTGCACTGGTGTGGTGCGTACGCGGCCACTGGCCAGGGAGGCGCTGACTCACCTACTACCCAATTACCCATCGCCCATCTCATGTTGGACCCGGTGCAGCGCACTGGGCCGCATTGTTTTGAGTCCGACGACTGCGCTCGTGGCTGTGGATGGGCCTACGTTACGAGGCGTGTCTCGACCGAAGCCCACGCCGCGCGTGGCCCCCCAAACCAAACTGCCGGCGATCGACGGAGCGTGTGGGTCAAAACGTCGCTTATCAACGGGCCTCATCGAAATGTTCTCCAAAAAAAAAAAAAAAACTGGACTATCGAGATGGGCCGCTCGACACTGCGCTTTGCATCGGGCTGGTCGGGCCTGTTATTTGAAAGATCAACCTTGCAATCGCGCTGCGTGACAACTCCGCCAAAAAAAAACTTCATTTTTTTGGATTTACTCAAATCTAAACTTTAAAATTTTAACAACATAAAAATTACATATACAATATATCTTTTATAGAGACGAATGTAATAGTACAAGTTTTGTGTTGTTAAATTAATCGAATTTATAGAAAATTAATAGCCACAGATAGTTATTTTGGCAGTTTTCCACTTGATCAACTCCTTATTAAATTGTTCCATGGTAACATAGTTCTTTTTTTTTAAAAAAAAGTATCATGGAACTTCTAACTTGGTATATTATTTGATCATGTGTTGCCGTCCTAACACCATCCACTAATGTCCACAACTAGCATAGTGGGTGCGTTGAATCAAGGTATCCTCGCTTCAGCTATAAGCTGTTGCAGCAGCATACAGTAACCACGGCATACATTTGCGCTCTAGGAGGGTTGCTAAAATGTTCGAACCATGGTGCTAGACGAGATTTCCTCAAAAAATCAATACAAATCTAAAAAGGATAATTCCAAAAAGAGGTGCTGTTTTGAACTCTAATTTTAAAAATGATCTTTTTTTTCAGACTTTACAAAATCGATTACATTTTTCAAATATGAAGCACAATGTTTGTCTTATTGTGTTAAAATGTGTTAACCACCTTACTCCCTCTGTTATTTAATTGATGTTATTGTTTATTTTTAAATTTAATTTTGACCATTCGTTTTATTCAAAAAATTTGCTCGAATGTGTAAAATTTTAAGTTGTGATTCAAATAACTCTAATAATAAATCAAATTATATCAAAATATATGAAATTTATTAAATTTTGTTGAATAAGACAAATAGTCAAAATTGAATTTAAAAGTTCAATGGTGACATTAATTAAAGAACGGAGAGAGTACGTAAGACATATGACTTTGAAAAATGATCTAGTTTTATTTTGGTTTTGCAAAATTTGTCGTGTTTTAAGTAGTTTGCATATGGAATCTAAAATTCATATATTTAACAAATTTAGATGAATTGTTAGTCCAACTTAAATATTTTTGAATATGTAAAAAGTTATATAAAATATTTTTGAAAACAGATGTGAGAGGATGTAAGAATAAAGAAGGGCAATTCTATTTTTTCTCTATTTCTTTTTATTTTATTTATTCTATAAATTAGTTATCGTTAATGGTGTTAAAAAGAGAACTTAACAGAAGCTTCAAATTTGAAAAACATGACCGATTTTGCAAAAGCTAAAAAAAATTTTTAGAGTTAAAGTGCAAAATAGAACTTGTTTTGCAATTGTCCCCGTCTAAAACTATAGTAGTAGAGCTACAGATATCTTGGATTCTCTTGGCCTAGTACTCCTACTAGGATTCAGACACATTATTGTACTAGATCGTATGGCCTCTCACAAGCTATGAGCTTGACTTGAAATTTCAGAATGTAAGAATTTATATCCAAATTTCATTATATATCTATTACAAACAGTACTACTACACTACACGCCTTTTTATATGGCAGATGGCACAATCGAGTGATTTACTGACTTCGTTAAAAAATAAAAACGATCTAAAAGCCTACCGGAATTTGGAATTTCTCAGATCTCGGACAACGGATGAAGCCAGCAGGTCCACACATTCCCAGAGAAAAAACCAGCAACAATTTCCCACAGAAACCCCTGCCAGAAACGTGAATTTCCCTCTGGTTCCTCTTCCGCCTCCCCCACGTCGTCACCTCGTCTTGGCCGGTCCTCCGAGTCCGCCGTGGAACCCGCCCGGACGATGGGCTCCGGCGAGGAAACGGGAAGCGGGGGCGTTGGCGGGGTCGTGCGCGGAGCGGTGCTGAAGGCGCTCGTGGTCGTCGGCGGCGTCCTGCTGCTCCGCCGGCTGCGCCGGTCCACCACACGGTGGGACCACGCGCGCGCCGTCGCCGACGCGCTCTCCGGCGAGAAGGTGGGTGGGCTCGGTTCCTCTGGAAATTCTGGGGCATTTAGATGCGGCTGCTCTTAGGATTAGTCAGAATTTTTTTTCTTTTACAACGATGGAAATTTCTCAGTTCTGAACGCAGTGGAATAAACGCTTGGATATTCATGCGTGTTTGTTGGTTTGATGTGCAGTTCTCAAGGGAGCAGGCGAGGAAGGATCCTGACAACTATTTCAATTTGAGGTAAGCATTGTGTCCTACAGAATCACTGCGCCACTTTTTCCACTGTCTATTTTAGTAGGGTTCTTGTTGTCTGCCTGGTGGTTCCTGCTAATCATACACCACTATCTTGTTTTGTTGGGTAGTTTGTTCAGAAACACAACAAATTATTGTTCACAAGTGGCAGGCTTGTTGTATTTAACTTTGGTGCCTATCATTTTACAAGCTTTTGTATGGCGCTCAAACGATTGAATCTATACTTGGTTAACATAGATCAATATCTGAGCATTGCAATATGTTTATATTGGAGCTTTTTTTTCTTCACTTAGTTTTTAAAATTTAATTGGCAATGTGATCATGCAGTAGTACGAATCTAGTGATGCAATAGCTGATTGAGGGCAGTCAATTTTTCCAAACGTATTGGGAAGTTGTTGGGTTATGAGCTTTCAAAATGCTGTTCATGTCAACAAAAAATTTAGTTAAAGCTCCATACTGAATGTTAACAAACACACAATGGGAGCTGCACATATAGATGTGTAAATTTGTTGTTGATGGTTGAAGATTTTTGTCAATTGTAATCTTGGTAGGTTCTTCCTTCATGACTAATGCACAGTTGCTCATATGAAAATACTATTTCCACTTGTACTTTAATATCAAACAAATTACTTATTCTACTGTATGCATTTTAAGTTTTTATTGATAACTATGATGTAATGTTTTGATATTTTGCCCAAAAAAAGGGGTACGCGAATTATGCAAAGTTGTTTGGTCAATTTCTCAGATTAGCATCTTTATTGCTATGCTGATATGCGAGGAGCACAGCTCCCTGCTGCAGCAGCAGCAGCACCGTAGCAATAGTAGCATTCAAACTGCACTGTGGCAAGAACACTGTTGGACTGTACTTTTTGTTGTGCTGTAGCAGTTTATCCATGCCATTGGAGCAAATTTCAGTTACTGTACCTCCTCTACATTGAGACTTGCAATGTAGTGAATCTCAACCCCTTTCTGATCTGCTGTTGTATATCAATGGCACCACAATGTGTGGGTAAACTAGGTGATATAGTTCTAAAGTAATTATTTCTTTAGTTGGTCATTTATTCTTTACATGAGATCATCCCTTTTTTTTCAATCTTTAGTGGTCATTTTTACTAAACATTACAACAAGGATATTCGGCACTTATAGCTTTTATTACCCATTGTTACTGTTACATGTCTTTCTTGATGGCTTATTGGTCTTGAAAAGTGCATCTTTTGACCTGCTTGGATGTTGGTACTTGGTAATATGTGTAAGCAGCTACTAGCTCCACTGCACGTATGATGCAGAAACTTTATTAACATTCGTTTTTTTCGCTCCTGGTTGGGAATTTTATACTGGTTTGCATGATATGAATAGATTTGTAAGCAGTAGCTAATCTGTTTGTGGGCTGTATGTGTTACAATTTTATTTTCACTTTATTTTCAGAATGCTCACATGCCCTGCAACTGAAATGATGGATGGTTCCAGGGTGCTTTACTTTGAGCAAGTATGATCATTATCTCTGTACATTCTTTATTATAGTGCGCTTTTGGATTATTGAATTCCATACTTCCCTTTGCAGGCATTTTGGAGAACTCCAGAAAAGCCATTTAGACAAGTAGGTAGCTCCTAAACTGTAGCCGTAACTATTACATCTCCCCCTTTTGTCCTATTTGACTCATATGTTACATATTTCATGTAGAGACTTAAATCTATCTTGTCTAAAAAATATTGTGCAAAATAAATATTTATTTTTTTGTTAGAGTATGCAAATGTAAAAGGATTCTATGATCAAGTGGTACATCTTTCTGTGTTGCACTATTTTGATAAGCATTTGATATACCTCTAGTCCTCTGCAACTAATTTCCTCTTTCCTTCTAGTTAGTTTGACCAGATTAACTATTTGATAATAATTGATAGCCATGTTGCATGCTGATATATATATTTTTTTTCTTTAGCTGGTTAATGCCTAATTTGTAGCATTGAGAAGCACGTTCCCTATACTCTTACAAATTTTACTTTTTTTAAAAAAAGAAAATTTGATGTAGCAAGATGTAACTGAATGTGTGAAACCAACATTTTTTCCCCGACTAGGCTGTTTCATGATTTTTTGTTGTAGATCTCCATATTCCAGACAATTGGATAACATGCAGTTGATTTGACGGTTGTTACCTGGAACTACATATGTCTATTCTGTATTTCAATGATGTTTATTCTCTGCACTGTTTCATCGATAATAAGTTGTGTTATCTGCACTTCTGCAGAGATTCTATATGGTAAAGCCTTGTCCCAAGGAGATGAAATGTGATGTTGAGGTGAGCGTGACTCGACATGCTTGTTTTAAACTAATGGACATGCAGAATGTTTCAGAAAATTTAAAACATACTTCCTCAGACATCGCATCCTGCAATTTTGTGGTCTCCATGTACTGAAACAAATCAATCGACTCATACTGATATTTCTGTAATATTTATCAAAATTTATTACAATAGTCACTTTTGTGTCTTCTACATTTGACTTTGTAAAAAGTGATGTCATTTTAGCAAAATGGATATCCTATTTGAACTATAGAAGAAGATCCGTCAGGTTGATGAATATCCATGCTTACATACCATCATTTCCCAAACAAAAGCAGTTAGGTAAACTTGATTGGCAAAAACACTTGGTGCGAATAAGTGATGTCTCGTCTGGTTAGAATCATATGGATCAGAATCACAGAGACCTACAGTGGCATTGTACATCTCTTATTAACCCTTATGGCCATTTAATAACCCTTACATGGGTCCGGTTTAGTATTTAACACCATCAATTTTAATACCTGGCATTTATGAAAACACTAAAATTGGATTTGAAGGAATGCATCGGCAATTAATCCATGTTGCTGCTCTTAGAAAAACTGAATGAAGGATATTGTATTGTGACTTAATGCGTCAGGAAAAGCTGAGTAGATAACATTGTAAATTATTTCCAATGGACAGTTAAGTTCATATGCAATCAGGGATGCTGAAGAGTACAAAAATTTCTGCGACCGTGCAAAAGATCAGAGACCACAGCCAGAAGAAGTAATTGCGGTATGCCACGTCCAACCAGAATCTTACTTTGTGAAATGCATATACTTGAGATTTTCCCACTTACTCATAACTGCTGAAAGTCAACTTCGGTATTGTACAACAATAGCCAAATTTAAGATACTTAAAAGATAATTCAAACTGTAAGCTACTCTTGTGTACTAACGTAGGTATCTAGAGTTTGGGGTCATTGTTTTGTTTTCGGAGAATCAGAATTAGGGTGTCTGTTGGAATTCAGGTAGCTGTAGTGAGATATAACAGGATATCAATTTGAAAATTCATTGCACAAGCTTTTCATTGCAATTATGCTGCATTCTTGTTTGCGTTGTAGATTATAACATTTTATGTGGACTCTTTTTAATGAGCTAACAAACAAATACAAGATACCCTAACACTCTATATAGCTGCAATCCCAACCTATAGTGATTATTGCAGAACGAAAATAGGTGGAAGCTCACTGATCCTCTACAATATAACTTCCGTTCAAGATTGCATTTGTAACTGTCCAGGGTTATACTTTTACATTTACTTTCCTTGACTTCCCAGCATATAGAGTGGGCTAACTCTTATCTTTTGTTGTGCAGGATATCGCAGAACATCTGACTACCATACGTTTGTCACGATGTGGACGTGGAAAACGCTGTTTATATGAAGGATCGACACCACCTGAAGGTTTTCCCAACAATTGGGTAAGCTAATTGTTTTCCTGTCAATCTGTATCATCAGAGCCCATCTGGGTAATACTCTTTTGCAATGCTGGCTTGTTCTGGTCTGAAGATGAATATTTGAACAGGGTGGTGCATCACACTGTACTTCGGATTTGTCAATTCACAAGAATGGTGAAGTCCACATCTGGGACAAGGGTTTTGATGATGAAGGAAACCAGGTAATTTTCTTGCATTCTTGACGAATGTTCATGTTGCATTGCAGTGCTTGTGTAAAAGGGGATTGTTCTGACATTGTGTCCACTTGTTCTCAGGTTTGGGGAACCAAAGTGGGCCCTTATGAGTTCAAGCCCGCTCCCAAATCCAAATATGATGACATGTTCTCCCCATTAAATTTCTCCGTTCCTTTGTCACTAGAGAAGCAAACATATGCGATCGATGACCAGTAGAGCATGTTTCTTAAATTTTGTTCATAGGAATGCAATAAGTGAATATGATGTATGTATATATTGCACCGAGTTCAAATGCGTTCTTTCTGATCAACCTGTGTTTCTTGCTCATGTTTGGTATGGTGAAGCATGGTGACTGGAAGCCAATTCAAGCCACCAACTAAGGTGATAGGATTATATAGCTTTTACGTGGCTATCGACCATGTTACGGTATATCACTATATCAGATGTGTTTTCCTGATGAAGCAATAGGTTCCTCTTGCCACCATCGTAGCAGTGGATTGCACTGCTATGGATGGATAGGGTGATTTCTTTACTACCATGGAATGATGACTGACAGGAGTAGCCAAGTAAACAAAATACAAGTACCACATGCTATTCAGTAGTAGCACACATCAATCCTTATGGCAGTTCTGAAATGGTTTTCTTCGCTGGAGATCTAGCATGTATTTAACAGGAATCATAGTCACATGTTCTTGGCATCAATGCTATTTTGTTCCTTCAGCTCTCCATCATTTCTAAAAACTTGAACCAGATCAGAATACGAACATACTAGCATCTGGTATGCGGTTCATACCGTTGGCTGCTGTGGTATTGTGCTTTACAACCCTTCGACTCTGCTGTATTTTACCAGCAATAGTTACCTGTGTGATCTGGACTGGAGCGTCCAGTGGCGTTTGGATCTGTTGGAGCTTTGTGTGCCATGCCCATGGTGATGAATTGCTTATTGGCCAGACGTTGGATTTTTCTTTGGGTTGGAGCAGAGGGTAGGCGAGAGGAATTGACATCAGATCATGTGCCCATCACTTGGAGGCAGTTGGTACGTACTGTAGTATGTTCCAATTTTTTTCGACGACATGATGGGCGCATATGACTCGACGGGCATGGTGCCCGATCATCCAACAAAAATAGTTAATTTCTCGGCGTGTTACCGCGAGATTTTATGAACGGTTAGATGATAATATAAAAATGCAATTTAATAAATAATCTTCACATGACATTTTGTTAAAATTTCCAAATCCACCGGTCACAAAATTCTTTCTAAACAAATTTTTTAGTGAGCACCAAAGAAATTTATCCTAGCGGCATTCGATCCCTATCAAAAATCGATATCCATAATAAAATTATAAACATGAACAAAGAAAAAAAATTACCTAATACAGATGCAAAGATCTTGATATGCAGATTATAGTCCTCCCATCTTGAAACTTAAAAATGTGGAGCGCTCCTGCCCATGCTCCAGCTTATGAGCCAACATAGCATGGAGTAAATTTTGAGCTGCTAAGTACCATAAAATTTCTGATCTCACCAGTTCAACATAGCACATATTATATGAACAAAAAAATTGATTCATCTAGGCACGGATGGGCAGCCTACTCAAAATAAAATTTGTGATTTTTTGGTACCGGGTTAAATAAACGATGGAGCAACATTAGCAGGAAGCAAGTCAACTGAGAACTTATCCAGAGCAATTGGTTGTCGGCGCATCACTTCCCCGGCCGCAAGTTGCGTGGAGAGCTGCAGCACATGGCCCCAAACCACCTGATCTCTTGTCGCCAATATCACTATTAACCTCGTGAATTGAGTGACCTTTTAATGTATGGAAAGATTCACAGTCGATAAACATACAAATCGATATAAGAAGAAAAAAAAAGGAAAAGGAAGACGATCTGGCCTTTTGTCTGCAAGATTTACCAGGAGCCGGAGGGGAAGTCTGACCCACCTGATCTGGTTTTTATTGCATCAGTTTTTAGATGTTTCATTGCCCATGCGGAAGGAGATCAGGCAGAGTTTTCATTGTATCAGTTTTTAGACGTTTCATTGCCCATGCGGAAGGAGACCAGGGGCTCTGACAACTGCCATAGAATGAGATAATGAACGACCAGATTTTATTAAAATTCTATGATCTAACGGCTACTATTTAAAGGTGGTGTGGCACACTGAGGATCAAGAGAATGACTCTTAGCTACTATTTAACTGCTACTATTATATTATAGATGCTGCTCCCTTCATTTTTGGGATGATAGAGATGGCCAGGTTGAAGCATGGATTGTGAATTTCATCATCAATTCCTGTAGCACAGATTTTTTTTTATCAAAATTCATTTGATATCAATATTCGCTTTTGAAATATGAAAAATCAGAATTCTCTTTTTCCTCTCCCTCAAAATATCAAATGAAATAAATGCAAATATCAACTGAGAAACAAACATGACTTTACTCTTTACATTCTTAAATCGTTGTAGCCGCTGACTTCTAGTAATATTTTTGCCTATTCATTTTATTAAAAGCTATAATAAATTTCAGATATTTTATTTTAATTTTTTATCATTAAAGTTATTCAAATCATAATTTATAATTTTACATATTTTAACAATTTTTTATTAAGATGAATAGTCAAAGATAATAAGTTAACATTGATAATAATTTAAAATCAGCAAAGTATATACAAACATCCAAATTTGAAGCATGTTTCTCAGGACCATAAATATAGCAAAATTGCTTCTTCAATCTACGATCGCCACGGCTGCCAGTGTCGTCTTCGCATGAATAACAAAAAAAAGCTCCTAAAAAAAATTTATCCCAACCTTTGAACTGTAGATAGAGGTGATATAATGGTTATCCGACCTTTAAATAATGGTGAATGTGAAAAAATTCGCTTTACATCGCACCACCCTCAGCTGACGGCAGGCGGTCGAGAAGCGTCATCCGCACAAAGGATCCCGAGCGATCCACGCCACCTGTGATGGCCGGGCC
Source organism: Zoysia pacifica (assembly GCA_001602315.1). Lineage (NCBI taxonomy): Eukaryota > Viridiplantae > Streptophyta > Magnoliopsida > Poales > Poaceae > Zoysia > Zoysia pacifica. The sequence goes on along the minus strand of BCLH01001594.1, from coordinate 45,353 downwards.
CTCGTGCGCGTGAGCGCCTCCCAGACTCTCTCGTCCCTTCTCCCACTCCGATCTCAACCACTCTCTGTCTCTCTCCGTCCCTGGTTCAGCGGCCGCCCCCCGTAATCCCCCGGCCCGCCGCCATTGTTAATCCTCCTGCGATCCTCGGAATCTTTTCCCTTGTGTCCCCACTACGCCCATCCTCGGGCTCGGGCAGTGGCAGTTATATAAACACCTGTCGTCCCACTGTCCGCCACTCCACTCCACACTCCTCACCCGATCCCCGTTCCTCTGCCTTTCCCCGACGAAGAGGAGGAGGACGAGGAGTTCAAAGGTGAGATTTTTTTTTTCCTTCACTGTATCGCTTCGAATGTTTACGAGGAGAGGGAGCACGGGGTTCCGGTTCCCCTACGATCAGGAGGTTAGGAGATTGCGCCGTGTTTTTTTTGCTGATTCAGATCTTGATTTAGTTCGCTTGCCGGGATCAGCACTGTGTCCGATCGGTCGATCCGGATAGCCTTGGTGTATTTCTTAGTTGTGCAATTGCGGCTGTCGGCATGACAAAAAGGAGACCTTTATACAGTCTCCTGCCAGTTGTGATCTACTAACAGAGCTGTGTCCCCGCGTTTACTTGTGGTTGTGGGCAGTCCATGCGGAACGAATCTTTCTGCCGGTCTGATGGCTGATGCTGGTGCATTGTCCTGTCAGCAGACAGTAGTGGTGGCACAGCATTATTTCAAATGCCTTCGATACAATCGAAGTTTGCATGTAGTGCATTTTGTTCCCCATCCATCCGAGCTTCATCTCTGCTTGTTCGCGGATCTGATTCTAATCTGCGGACCTGCCAATTTTCATGAACCAGGAGGAAATGATGGATCTCGCGGACAACCAGCAGCGGCTCATTGCCGGGGCGGCGTTCCTGGTGGCCACCATAGCCTTCATCAAGCTCCTCCAGCGGTTGGGCTCCCGTGGCAAGCGGCTTCCACCGACCATTCCCGCGGCGCCGGTGGTGGGCGGGCTGGTCCGGTTCATGCGCGGCCCCATCCCGATGATCCGGAAGGAGTATGCACGCCTCGGCAGTGTCTTCACAGTCCCCATCCTCAGCCGCAAGATCACGTTCCTGATTGGTCCTGAGGTCTCGGCGCACTTCTTCAAGGGTAATGAGTCTGAGATGAGCCAGCAGGAGGTGTACCGGTTTAATGTGCCGACCTTCGGCCCTGGGGTTGTGTTCGATGTGGACTACTCGATCAGGCAGGAGCAGTTCCGGTTCTTTACCGAGGCACTCCGTGCTAACAAGCTCCGCAGCTATGTCGATCAGATGGTTGCCGAAGCGGAGGTGAGAACTGCTTTCATTTTGTCGATATGTTACTTTAATGTTGAGTGTCTTTATGGCTATGATGCAATTCATCAAATTTGAGGTGAGTTGCTTGTTCAGCTGTTCCTTTGTGTGAATAGGTCGGCGAAACACATTAATAGACTTTTAATTTTTTCCTAATTCTTAATTGAACAGTTGTGTCTTTTTACATCTACGGTTTATTATACCTTGCACTCATAGTTTTCTTATCCATCATTTGAGAAAAATGAAGAATCTCTATGATAGTTTTGAGTCATTCCAGTGGTCTTCCTATAGGCTTGGTCAATTTGAATTTTGGATCTGACCTGTTGACTTTAGGTGAAGTGCCACTTTCTCTATTTTGGCTGTTGCATATTTAGCTTAACCCTCAGTTCTCTTCTCTGTGTCGCTAAAATTTTATCCCTGTTAATATTAAACCCGTTTGATTTAATTAAATAGTTGTTTTTGCCTTTGTTGATCATATTACATCTTTCCATAGATGCTGGGTGATTAATCCCATCTGCCAACCCAACCTTACATGCAGGAGTACTTCTCAAAATGGGGAGAAAGTGGCACTGTTGATTTGAAGTATGAGCTGGAGCACCTCATCATCCTGACCGCCAGCCGGTGTTTGTTGGGAAGGGAGGTGCGAGAAAAGCTCTTCGACGATGTCTCTGCTCTCTTCCATGATCTTGACAATGGAATGCAACCAATCAGTGTCATCTTCCCCTACCTCCCTATCCCTGCACACAAGCGCCGTGACCAGGCACGTGCACGTCTGGCCGAAATCTTTGCCACAATCATCCAGTCTCGCAAGGCCTCTGGACAGTCTGAGGAAGACATGCTGCAGTGCTTCATTGATTCCAAGTACAAGAATGGACGCTCCACCACAGAAGGTGAAGTAACTGGGCTACTCATCGCGGCACTCTTTGCTGGACAGCACACAAGCTCCATTACCTCGACCTGGACTGGGGCCTACCTCCTCCGGTTCAAGCAGTACTTCGCGGAGGCCGTGGAGGAGCAGAAGGAGGTCATGAAGCGTCACGGGGACAAGATCGACCACGACATCTTGGCAGAGATGGATGTCCTGTACCGGTGCATCAAGGAGGCTCTCCGACTTCACCCGCCGCTAATCATGTTGCTTCGCCAGTCACACTACGACTTCACCGTGACAACAAAGGAAGGCAAAGAGTACGACATCCCAAAGGGCCACATCGTCGCCACATCCCCAGCATTTGCCAACAGGCTTTCTCATATTTACAAGAACCCTGACTCATATGACCCTGACCGGTTCGGACCTGGAAGGGAGGAAGACAAGGCTGCAGGCGCCTTCTCGTACATCTCCTTTGGTGGTGGCAGGCATGGGTGCCTCGGGGAGCCCTTCGCCTACCTGCAGATCAAGGCCATCTGGACGCACCTGCTGAGGAACTTTGAGTTCGAGCTGGTATCACCATTCCCCGAGACCGACTGGAACGCTATGGTCGTCGGCATCAAGGGGCAGGTGATGGTGAACTACAAGCGGCGGAAGCTCGTTGTCGACAACTAAAAGGATGGCTATTATCTTAGGATGTTTGTTTCTCGTCAGTTAAGTCATTCTTTTACCAGTCAGTTGTCAGCATTTGTTCGTTCCATGGTGTGCTGTGCGCATGCCACATCTTGTAGGGGTGTTTTCCATTGTTTAGGATTCTGTAATTTGCTTCTGATTTGTCGAAAATTCCCCAACGTTGACATTTAGCACCAGAGCATGCACCTCCCAGTTGAAATACTGAGTGATTATCTATTTATTAGATGGCTTGGGCCATAGAACTGAAGTAATAATTTTGCGTAACGAGTATAAAACCTAAAGTTCAGAGTTCTAGAATTAAATACTCAGAATGCCCCTTTTTTTGTTTATTTGTTTTTCTTCAGACCTATTTTTGCTAGAATTGAATCGTCGGCATTTTTTTTTAAAAAAAATCGGTAGTTCTTTCAGCCTCCCTCAGGCTCTTGGTTCAGCATTTTCACCCTTGGGGCATACTTCTGCCAAGCAAATTCAAACTTTATTTATGTGCATTTTTTTTTTAAATACGGCACCCAGCCGCTGCCTTCGTAGGAGGCGGGTGCAGGACCAGGATCGAACCCCGGGCTCAGTGCTCCTTGCGCTTTTTATGTGCATTTCTAGGTCCGAGATAAAATTAACCCAGGACAAGTGACTCAGACAACAGGAGAAAATTACGAGAACAGCCATTGTTGAGGCATGGAACTAGACGATCGAGAAGTGAGACGGTCTTCTCCGGTGGACAGACAGCGAACCAGGAGCAGATTCGGCCAACACCGGCCCGTCACCTCATCAGTCATCGATCCGCCAAATTCATCTGAACACATGAGAGACCATTGGAGGCAAAATATGGCAACCACGCACTCTGCAATCCTTTGCAGAGAGCCGCCTTAACCAAAGAACGATGAACATGACCGCAAAACGTCAGGGATCTTCAGAGCGCCCCATGGAGGTGGATCCTATGTACTCAACAGTTCATTATATAGTTGGAGATTTAAAGGGACTGGGGTCCTTGGCAGTCGCCCGCTTATCACTGTTGCAAACAATATAGTATAGTTTGAGGGAAAATCATACGACAAAATCGATTCTCTCTCTGAGCCTTAAAATTATCAATGAAATGGTGAGGTAGCTAGAGACTGAATAATCTTGTCAAAATTAGAAACAATGAAGAGATAAGGGACCTAGCAAACAAAGTCAGGATGCACATTTGGCTGGGCCGGTCCACTGCCCCACTACTCAAAACGTGAAAAACGGTGTAATTACCCACTGGGCCGACCCATTAGATTTTTGAGTAGAATTGGACCGACCCAATGGGTCACCGGGTAACCCAGATAGCACCGCTGGACGCCGCCGCCCCTTCGTCAATCTCCATCCTGCTTCGACCCTTGCTCCATCCTCGTGGTCATGTCCAAGCTCCTCAGTTGCCACGGGCAGGGCGTTGGCTCTGCTGCTCTGGCATCGCTTCCAAAATCGCCGTAGTTTCTCCCAATCCGACCACCACGGCAGCAACGCTGTTGCCGTCCCCTCGTATGTTCCCCCAATCCAGCCACCAAAGCAGCAGAGGCGTCGCCGTGTAGATCTTGCCCCAATCTGTCACCACTGAAGCAGAGCCGCTGCCCCCTCGTCGATCTTCTTGCTTTCATGGTTGTGCCACTAGAGCAGAGGTCCAGAGCTGTTGCCCCCTCATCGATCTCCTTCCTGCTTCCAAGGTAGTTGCCGCTGCTACACTTCTTTGTACTGCTGCCTCACAAGTGAATTACTGGATAGATCAGTTGGATGTGATCTTGATCCATCTTTATTTTTCTTTTTGTTTATCCAACGTTAGATAAGATTCAGATAACCTAAAATCCTTGTAATTTAGTTGCACGTATCTATTCAGATAACATCGTCGGCGGCTAATTGGGTGTCAGTGCGTCAACATGTGCAAATGGGTGTGGAATATTGTCACCTGCTAATTGTTCTGGCAACTTGTTTAGTGGCGTCGTGTCTTTCTTTGTACTGCGTTCCGGCAACTTGTTTAATGGGGATGTTTAGAGCATGTTACATCTGAATCGAGTAAGCAGCAGATTTGCTCTGATGGAGAGTTCTCATGTGGCTTCTGCTTCTTGCTAACTGACTGTACTTTAATTTTTCTGTAACTCGCAGGTACACATTTGTTCTGATGGAGAGTTCTCATGTGGCCCTTGCTTTAGAAAATGAGGAGGATCAATATGAGCGTCTCCCTAGTGGTACTTCTTCACAGGGCACTCCAGTAGTGGAAGTTATGATGCCTATACCCAACAGTCCGCCAAACGCCAAGCGAACTGGAGCACCAATTCCAAATGCAAATGACTGGGCAAAACGAGCAAGATGTGTCGTGGGTTCTCCAGCTTCCAGATTGATCAATCAAATGACAATTTCTCCTCAGCAGTGAATGACAGGCTCTCCAACTGTTCGGTCCCCATCAACAATGTTGAGGTCTCCTAGACCTTCTACAACACGAAATTCACATGGTAAGACAAAAATATGTTCCCTTTTATACCTCCTGTAAAACGAGCAAGGTCTGAAGTATGTGGTATTAGTTACCATCCATATGATACAAAGTTTGTTTTAAAATTTTGCAGGTTCCAAAAAAAACAGTAAGGAAAGGAAACTCAAGTCTGTTTATTGGAAGGAGTTCGAGCATGTATATCATAATGGTGAGATCTTACATGCAAAATGTATTCATTGCTATGATCATCTTAGTGCTAGGCAAGGCATTGGAACAAGTCACTTGAAAAGGCATTTAGAGCGGTGCAAAGCAAGGTCGAAGGTGAATGTGATGGTAGATAGATTGTGTGCTGCTGCTAAGTCTGCTGATATTGATATCCTAGAAGATTGGGTTTATGATTATGAAGCAACACGTCAATCACTTGTTCGCATGATTGTTTTGCATGAACTTCCATTCTCTATAATTGAATATGATGGTTTTAGAGATTTTGTTTCCCATTTGAACCCGTTATTCAAAATGGTATCAAGGACCACTATAAAGTTGGACTGTATGAAAGCCTTTGAAACTGCAAAGTTGGAATTTAGAGAGCTATTAAAGAATTCCTGTTCAAAAGTGTCACTGACAGCTGATATATGGACATCAAATCAGACCTTAGGATATCTCTGTATTACGAGCCATTTCATCAACAAGGATTGGAAGATAAAAAAAATTAATTATCAAGTTCTTTATGATGGAATCTCCTCACAATGCACAGTGCATGTTTAATGTTATACTGAAATGCATTCAGGAATGGAACATCGAGGACAAGGTTTTTAGCATAACATTAGACAATGCCAAAGTTAACAACTCCATGATTGACTTATTGAAACCTAATCTGTTGCTAAAGAAAATGCTACCAGCCATGTATGTATTGTTAAATACACACATGTATGTATTGTTAAATACCAGTTAAATATTAGTTAGCCAATGTTACTATTAAATATTAGTTATTCAATATCTGTGCCATCATAATGTACTAAAAGTGATGTGTTAATTTTGCATCTTCTTCTCCTGATAAGATCACATTACAAGTGGTAGCATAGGAGATCAGTGAGAGGCTGAGAGCGCAAGATCTTTCAGGTGCTTTGGAAGCATAATTCAGTTGTTATTTTGTTAGCGGCCGCATGCTTTAATTCATATTGACCGACAGAGTAGTGAGGAGCATTGGCGGCTAGCAGCTTACTTTGGGTCAAGCCATGGGTCTCATGAGTCAGTATTATTCATGGGTCAAGCCGATCCATTATCCACACTAATTATTGTGGGTCACTTGGGTCAGCTGTTGGGTCAACCCAACTTGGCCCACGTGCATCCTGACGCGCAGAAGCTCTCAAAGGCTCCCTAAACAGGCTCTACGTAATGATTTCGAGCCCAGATCGTGGAACATGAGTATTTTTTTTTTTGACTTCTACTTCTGATTCCATGTACAGAGCCACAGAGGGGAGGAGGAACACCAGGATTCCCACTGCATAGATTAATTTATATCCTCTCTCCGCACACCCCTCGAGTTGCAGTTGGTGGGAGAATAACCTTCACTTGTGTTTCCTCTTTTCTTTTTTTTTTTTTGCCACTGCATACTTTTTTACATTTATTTAAATGTTAATTTTTATTTGTATTTTTTTACTTACTCCTCCGTCTCAAAATAAGTGATATTTTTTACTTTTTAAATCAACGTTTGATAATTCATTTTATTCAAAAAAATTATGAAAATAAAAAAATAAACAAGACAAATTTAAAGTACTTCTAATAATAAATTATTTCACAATAAAATAAATAATATTTTCACAATTTTTTTTGAAAAAGACGAATCTTTAAAGGTGAATGTTAGAAAATTAAAAAAAAACACATTTTATAATGGAGGGAGTATTATGTTGTTTCTAAAAAAAGCATTACGGTAGTGCTTATATTCGCTTGTGCTGTACGTACGTGTGTTGGCCATCCGAGACAGGGCTCCACGGGCATGGTTTATAACCGTCGGTAGGAAATTTTCTTTCCAGCAAAACTGCTACTCTTTGTATTTCAAATTACTTGACGTTCTAGCACATACCACATGAAACAATACAAATCTTACAAAGACCCTGATGCTCTCATTGAAGTTAGCTGACAGCCTTCCTATGCCTTGCACACACGACCCTCGTTGAGGAGGGATGGCAGCCTCCCCTACACCTTTTCCTTTTCTCAAACTATGAGCCGAACATGACTAGCATCCTGTGAGTTTACGAAAAGCTGAAAACCACATGCTCTCTCATAAGGGAGAAAATGCGGAGACATTATAGCTTAGAATTTGGATAGGTTCTTAGACGTTAGACTAAAATGGACGTACCGACCATGTTAACTATGCTGCTCTCGCTGCTGATGCAACAATAAATTCTAAACAATGAAATACTCCTTCCGTTCTATTCCAAATGTCCCTATTTACTCTGCTGCCTCCATCAAACATAAGTCCTCCATCTCTGTCACAGGTCTGCTGCCATCACATCCGTCCCCGCAGGCCGCAAAGACGAGTGTTGGAGGAGATCGTGGGGCTGGAGATGAGACCAAGTATTTTATTCCTTGGCTATAGTAGGAGTATTGATTAATGTACTTGCTCCCACGTCTAGCAATGCCTAGCGGTCAAGCTAAAACGACAATCGTGTTGGAATATTTTTCAAATGCCAAAGCATCAAGAATGAGACGGAGAGAGTACTTCAATATATGATGAACAGTAGTAAATAAATAGTAAATACTAGTGTTAATATAGAGAACTATTCATCTTCTTTACTGTTATTATTGTAACGATCGCTACGGTACTCTGCATTCTATTCACTCCAGCTGACAATTTGGATCCGGCAAGTTGCTCCTACTCGTGCTCCTGACTCACCTCTCCATTGCGGGATCTCAGCTGGCTGTGGAGAAGAGGGGGCCGGCGGAACTTGCCGGACCTCGGGAGCAGCTTCGAGATCCCGTGCAGCACAGCGAGCGCGTCAGCAGCTGCTCCGGTCGGGGACGAGCGGCATGGATGCAGTAGCAACAACCATGGCTGGGACGGGGCGATGTTGAGGCCATGGCGACTTCCATCCACGGACCACGGGCATCAGCCCTGCACACGGGGAACTTCTGCGAGCTGGTGGGAAGAAGTTGCAGAGGAGCAGGAGCACCTACAGCGAGCTATTGGACTGAGACCCCATCGCTGCTGCTATATGACTAACTATACCGATGACGTGGTTGCTAGATCTACAGGCGCCTTCTTAAAATTAATACAACAAAATAAGATTCTATATAAATATTAAATATAAAAGATATATCGATATATGATTTTTTTATTAATTATAAGAAACAAAAATGTTCAATGGATCCAAAAACTGAGTTAGAGTTTAAAAAAAAAATGATTTGAAAGCACCATGTGGACATCCACATCAGACTATGAGATAAAACTAGACAAGAGATAAAACTGAACTTCTAACCATTGTTCAAGGATGGAAATAAGTATTCCACCTATTAATAATTACTACCTCCTCTCAAAATGTAAGCATTGCTAACAATATTTAGAAAATAAATTATTTTCAATAAAAGAGTTACACTTTATGGAAGATCATTTAATGATGAATTGACTAACATAATTCATATATGATAAAATATCATGGTTTCTTCATTATTGATTATGAAAATAAAAAAAATTGACTTTTACCAAATCTATAAATGCTTACTGTCGGTGGGTTTTACCACAAATATAGTAGAATTTCGTAGTAGGTATGAGACGATGGTGCACTCTTCACATTGAGGTGGCCTAGTTTATAAAAGACTCAAAGATTTAACCTGGTTCAGTCACCGTGAGACGTAATACCTACATCCAGCAATGGTGATGGTATTAGTCTCAGGGGCTTTGATGATACAGGGTTACAAGAGCGCTAGGGTTTCACATATGCAAGAGCCCTAGGTGGATGAGATGTGTGTCGTTGTGGTTGTTGTGTGGGATACTCCTGAGAGAACTTCTCGGTGTGGTCTTATATAGGAACTAGTGTTAGCTTCATGACCATTGAATTTTCTCCAAAGGTATAAATGATTTTGTTGATTGAATGAGAACCATGAACTAACTCATTGGATGTAGATTCATCAATAATATTTTCTACTTCTACGAGTTGGTTGTTTTATGGATGCTTGGAGTTCCGGTGCTTTCCAAAGGAAAAAGCTTGTTCAAAGCTAAGGATGATTTAGAGTTATGTGTGGCTTAGTTTTTAGGCCTTAAGTCAATAGGAAAGCCGGTACTATTAAGAGCAGTCAGGTCACTCGTCTTGGTTTTATAAGAATTAGGGACTATGGATGCTTTATATTTTCTGAGGCACTTGAGTGATTTATGAAATCTTTAATATGTCAAGAGTTGCAGCGGGAAGCGTGAATATCTTGAAGAAGCCAAGTTTAAGCAGCAAAAGAGTCACCGAACAGTCTGGTGAGGGATGAAGCAGAGTCCAAAGAGGCAGCTTCTTGAAGGCTTTTCTGAGGAAGTAACCAGACAGTTCGTTGGTGTCACCGGACAGTCCGGTCAGTGCGAAAGCTTAGAGTCCAGAGAAGGTGAAAGTTGCCTAGAGGGGGGGGGAGGGTTGGGTGAATAGGCAACCTAAAATAATTCTTGAAAAATCAAACTCACGAACTGTCAGACCACCAGAGTCTCCGGTAACTTGCCGCGGTCAAATAGGCGCTTTGGACGAAATTTGAATCTAAGCAAATTTTAGCTAGTTCTAGCAAATTTCACTTGAATCAAAAGACTAGAATATGATATAGGAAGTAGATCTAAGCAATTAAACAAGCTAGATACTAGAGAGCAAGTAGATCGAAGCAAATCTATGAATATAAACAACAAGAACAATATGAACTAGTAAAAATAAAAAGAGCACAAAAAGACACAAGATTTTACTCCGAAGTTCCAGTTCACGAAGAAACTCTACGTCTCCGTTGAGAGGTTCACAAAGAACCGGATCTCACTCAACCAACCAATATGCCAGATACTCCGGTGAGGCCTCTCGGGTTGGCATAGCCTGAGCCACCGGAGTCTCCGACATTGTGACAGATACTCCGGTGAGCCCTCGGGTGTGGGCTGCTAGGCTACCGGAGTCTCTGGTACTTTGCCGGACACTCCGATGAGCCTTCTCGGGTAAAGCCAGTAAGCCTTACCGGAGACTTCGGCAATGTGCCGGATACTCCGTAAGAGTCTCGGGTTAGATCAAAATTTGAGCATTTTTGGTACTTTGAAACCTCAATTTGAGTCCCCCTTAATAGTACTGCGTACCTAGACTCAAGAAATGATAAAAACTAGTATTCTTCTACGAGAAAAAGCTCTGTGACTTGATCTAAGAAAATTGAGGGGTCTTCTTTTTCTTTCAATATTCTTTTCTTCTTTTTGAAACTTCTCGGCCGTCAATACACTTAACAAATGTCATTAGCTCTTTGAATAGTTCGTCATCATCCACCAAAACCCACTAGGGGGCCTAGATGCACCTTCAATTTTCCCCTTTTTGGTCATTGATGACAACCCATTTAAAGCTTCAACGAAAAATATAATCAATGATTTTGGATGCTTGTGATATATGAAGCTCCTTCTAAATGTGTGCATAGACTTGAATTCTTTATTTTGGCTTTAACATTCCAAAATACACATATTTGAGAGAAAATATGAGAGCTCCCCCTATATCCAAGCATCCGTGGGGTGCAATAAGTGAGTGGACATAACAAGTGTAATGCATATGATAATAAATATTCACGCAACAAGTATATGAAGATCAAAAAGAACATTTCACCATTACACCACCACATATCATAAGCAACATATCATAGATAGCAACATAATAATCAAATCTCACAAATAGAGTACGAATAGAGGTATTACAAACCACAACTCACAAGTCTTATACTAACACTCACACATGTCTTATATGTCTATCATTACAATAATATAAGCCCGAAGATAAAGATAGATGACATGATAGATATCTTCTCCCCCTTTGACATCACATCATCAAAAAGGAGAAAAGAATACAAGGTGGTAAGCTCAAGGTGTGACGTCGCTATCTTCATCACCTTCTTCTTCATCGGCTTCTCCTTCACTTTCTCCCTCGGCAGCTACAACGTCCTCTTCACCTTCTTTCTCACTTGCTTCGACTCCACCCTTTTGCTCATGTTCTTGAACCAACCGTTGAGCATAGGTAAGAGGATCCCAAGGATTGTCAAAGATAGGAGGAGGAGGAAAATCCGGATACTCGCGGAGAGGAGAAAGGTTGATGTTAAGATGAGAGGCAATTCGATCTTGTCTTGCCCCTAGAGTTTGGAATTGCTCTAGGGTCTTGCGGCGATGCTCTCTAGTCTCGGTAGCGTTGTGAGTACACATGCTAAAGACTGCCTTGAGAGTCCAAGTCATGAAGGAAGAGAAAGAAGACTTACGGTACTTCTTTTTGGAGGCACCGTGAGAAGGATGTGTGGAAGGCTCATGCGAAGAGGAATCACCTCTAGAAGATGGAGTTGCTGCACGAGAAGTAGATCCAGTGGATGTCCCAGTGGCCCGAATGCGATAAGGATTATGCTTTACCTCACAGTAAAGTTGGCCATTGAGCAAAGAGTGGATCATATACATAATGTAAGGAGCATAGCTGCAGCTTCGGATCGATGTGGTAGAAGTGACAATGATTTCCTAGAAGATGAAATCAAAAACACTGAAACTCCCTCGAGTGGCATCTATGTCTTGCATCCAGTAGAGCAAGTTTATTGCCATCTGTATAACACTCGAGGCATCTCCAGACCGAGGGCACAAGGTGACACGGAACAAGGAGTTGAGATACTTGAAGAAGGGTTTCATCCCGTGCACCTTCCCGTGACTGACGGGTCCAAGCCTTTCATCATAGAGAAAGGTTATCTCCCCATCAAGAAGAACCCGCTCAGAATGAATCTTGTGCTTCCCCAAGTCCTCCTGACCAAACCAAGATAAGCAGCAAACTGTGAGTAGGAGACTTGGTAGCGGTTCCCCTCTAGTGCCCAGTGGAGAATTGACTCATTTCCATCCCTGTCAATCCAGAGAGTAGTGTAAAACTGGGCAATTATCTCTTCACACCAATCTTGCTTGAGCCCCATGATGTCCTTGCAGCTCTTCTGCTCATAAGCCTCATTAATGTGATCAAAAATAGGATCCTCAGCTGCAGTCATGTAACTCCAGTCTATCCACTTTCAACTCTGACCTTCTTATCTACAATCACAGACTTGTACCAATCCATGTGAAAAAGGTTGTGAATCCTGTAATCAGCACATCCAGATTGTCTCTCCAAGGAATAAGGATTAGTGTACCTCTTCGTGTAGTTGATAGGCTTCGTTGGATACTCAAAACGTTCGCAATTCCTAAACTTAGGATTTGTCACTGTAGAGTGAACCTTAGTACTCAAAGGACGGGGAGCAAACTGATCCTCAAAAGCAGTGCCTTGCCCTCTAGCAACTCCCTTGCCCTTGCCAAGACCTCCTTCGGTACTCCTCCTTGATGGCAAAGTGGTACCAGGAGCAACATCTCGAATGACAATGCCTTGTCCTTTCTAGATTGCTTCTTGGAACCCGCAATCTTCTGTTTGAGCTTGAGACGCTCCTCCTCATGCTCGCTCTCAATCTCCAGCTCATTTTGAGGTTGAGCTCTCCTTTCACGAACCATCTGTCAACAAGAGAGTAGAAGAACCACTAAGATCAATGACAAGATAGGACAAGAAGGTATGAAAGACTGCGCAAAAACACTGACGCACCGGAGTCTCCAGTAACGTGCCGAACAGTCTGGTAACCGGAGTCTCCGGCAAAGAACCGGAACCTCCGGCAAGTTGCCGGATACTCTAGTCCCTCGTGTTCTTGGCAATAATCGATGAGATCTCTCTAACCATCCCAGACATTGCAACCAAACTTTCGACATCACAAAGATACATCAAAAGAAGATGATTCACCAAAGAAAATCCCCTAGAATGGCCTATGGAGAGAGATCGAAAAAAGTTGGATTTTGAATGAAATACCTTGTTTGAGCCTCGATCCGACGGGGAAAACGATGGGGAATGCGTGAGAAAGCCTCAAGGAGTCTTGGAGATCAATCCCTTGCAAGAACACGACACGACCCGATCCGAAGGATTTGGAGTGGTGACGATTTTGAGGTGAGAGAGAGCACGGATGGCTGTTGGAGGAGAATAGGAGATGAACGTTGGAGGTGGGACCCACAAAGGTTTAAATACCTCCAGGCCACCGGACACTCCGGCAAAGTGCCGAAGTCTGAGTATCCGGCACGATGCCGAAGTCTCTGGTAGGCCTTCTCGGGTTCGGCCACAAGAGCCACCGGACACTCCGGTAAAGTGTCGGATAGTCCGGTGTGCCTTCTCTGGACAAGAGTAGGAAATTCGAAGAAATCTTTGCAATTTTAGATAGAACTTTAGAGATTTTACAAGAATAGGCTAATATATATATAGATGGACATATAAATACTTTGTCATAAAGTGATCAGCAACAATCAACAATCAACAATCAAAGCAATGATCACTTTACAATAAAGTTGATCCTAAGACCAAGAACGATAAAATACTTTTTCGCAAGATCTTTTGTTTCACAAGAAAATAGAAAATAACAATCAGATATGCATTACTTCAAGTCACATTCGAGAATCAATGATATTAAGCTCACTTCTAAGCTCACAGAAGCGCATCTCATCTAGAGGCTTGGTGAAAATATCGGTCAATTGGTCTTTTGCGGGTATATGGAATATCTCTATATCCCCTTTTAGTGTATGATCTCTCAAAAAATGGTGTCGAATGTCTATGTGCTTTGTGCGGTTATGATCACAAGGATTATTGGCAATCTTGATGGCACTCTCATTGTCACATAGCGGAGGGACTTTGTTCTCAAAATAACCAAAGTCCTTAAAGGTTTGCCTCATCCATAGCAATTGGGCGCAACAGCTACCCGCAGCTATGTACTCGGCTTCGGCGGTGGATAGGGCAACGGAGTTTTGTTTATTAGAGGACCAAGATATAAGAGATCTTCTAAAAAATTGACAAGTCCCTGATGTGCTCTTCCTATCCACTTTGCATCCGACATAATCCGCATCGGAATATTCAATGAGATTAAAAGTGGAACCCTTTGGATACCAAAGCCCTAAGTTTGGTATGTGAACTAAATATCTAAAGATTCTCTTAACGTCCCGTAAATGGCACTCTTTTGGAGCGGCTTGAAATCTTGCACACATACACACACTATGTATGATATCGGGCCTAGATGCACAAAGGTAAAGCAAGGATCCAATCATAGAGCAATATAACTTTTGATCCACCGCTTTTTCACTGAAGTCAAGATCAAGAAGACCATTTGTACCCATGAAAGTCTTGATAGGCTTAGCATCTATCATCTTGAGCTTCTTGAGAATGTCATGGGTGTATTTGGTTTGACATATGAACGTCCCTTCCTTGAGTTGTTTCACTTGAAAGTCAAAGAAAAACATCAATTCTCCCATCATTGACATCTTAAATCTTTTCATCATGACCTTACTAAACTCATCACAAAAAGTTTTGTTAGTAGTACCAAATATTATGTCATCGACATATATTTGGCACACAAATAAATCATTATCAACTCTTTTTGTGGAGAGGGTGGAATCGGCTTTTCCATTTGTAAAACCACTTTCAATGAGAAAGTCCCTAAGGCATTCATACCATGCTCTAAGAGCTTGCTTAAGCCCATAGAGTGCTTTATGGAGTTTATAAACGTGGTTAGGATACTCATCATCTTCAAAGCCCGGTGGTTGCTCCACGTACACTTCTTCTTTGATTGGTCCGTTTAGGAATGCACTTTTCACGTCAATTTGATATAGCTTGAAATTATGGTGAGTAGCATAGACAAGTAATATACAAATTGATTCAAGCCTAGCTACGGGGGCAAAGGTTTCAATAACCTTCTGCCACAAGTCTTGCCTTGTTCCTTGTCACGACTTCATGCTCATCTTGTTTGTTGCGAAACACCCATTTAGTGCCCACAACATTTTGACTTGGACGCTCCACTAAAGGCCAGACTTCATTCCTCTTGAAGTTGTTTAACTCTTCTTCCATGGCCATCACTCAATCCGGATCACGAAGTGCATCTTCTACGCTAAATGGTTTCAAAGAGGAAACAAAAGAGTAATGTTCACAAAGAGTAGTGACTCGTGATCTAGTGGTTACCGCTTTTTCAATATCGCCAAGTATGTTGTCGACGGGGTGATCTCTTTGAACACTTTGATAGACTCTTGGGTGTGGCACTTGAGGTCTTGGTTCATCTTGCACTTCTTTTTCATCTCCCCCTTGATCATTGCCCTCTTCTTCTTCTTGGGCTTCATCTTTTCTTGAAGGTGACGCAACATTGGTGGATGAGTCATTTTGGATATCTTGTGGATCACGTGGACGTACATCACCAATTGCCATCCTTCTCAATATATTACATGGAGCTTCTTCATCATCTAGAACATCAAGATCAACTTGCTCTACTTGAGAACTATTAGTCTCATTAAACACCGCATCACACGTGACTTCAACTAAACCGGAGTTTTTGTTAAAGACACGATAGGCACAAGAGTTTGAGTCATAACCAAGAAAGAAACCTTTGTCCGCCTTTGAAGCAAACTTGGATGATTTGTGTTTTTTGTTGAGAATATAATACTTGCTTCTAAAAACACGAAAGTATGAGATTTTAGGTTTGTTACCGGTGAGAAGCTTGTAGGGGGTCTTCTTCAAGATGCGATGAAGATAGAGCCGATTGATTGCATGACATACTGTATTCACCGCTTCGACCCAAAAGCGATCGGAGGTCTTTTATTCATCAAGCATGGTTCTTGCCATCTTTATGAGTGTACGGTTCTTCCTTTCAGCAACTCCATTTTGTTGAGAGAAGTAGGGTGCCGAAAACTCAGGCTTGATGCCTTCTTCATCAAGATACTCCTCCACTTGAGTGTTCTTGAATTCACTTTCATTGTCACTTCTTATCTTCTTGACTCTTAAGCCGAAGTCATTTTGAGCTCTTCTCAAGAACTTCTTGAGTTCTTTTTGAGTTTCACTCTTATTATGCAAAAAGAACACCCAAGTGAAACGAAAATAATCATCAACAATTACAAGACCATATTTGTTACCGCCAATACTTATGTAGGCTATTGGACCCAAGAGATCTATATGAAGCAATTCCAATGGCCTTGTTGTCACGATGTTCTTGGCGGGATGTGGCGCTCCAACTTGTTTTTCGGCTTGACATGCTCCACATGGCTTATCTTTCTCAAACACAATATTAGTTAGTCCTATGATGTAACCGCCATTTAGAAGTTTATTAAAATTCCTCATTCCAACATGGGCTAGCCTACGATGCCACAACCAACCCATGTTGGACTTTGCGATTAAACATGTGTCAAGTTGAGCCTTGTCCATTGAGAATCAACGAGATAAAGCTTTCCCTTTAACACACCTTTAAAGGCAATTGAGTCATCCTTCCTTCTAAAGACCATCACACCCTCATTAGCGAACAAACAATTATAGCCCATCTCACAAAGTTGTGAAACGGACAACAAATTTTAGTCCAAGGAATCAACAAGTAATACATTAGAAATAGAATGTTCGGTTGTGATAGCAATTTTACCATAACCGCGCACTTTTCCTTGTCCATTATCGCCAAAAGTGATGCTCTCCATTGAATCTTCATTCTATTGATAGGAGGGGAACATCCTTTTCTCTCTGGTCATATGATTTGTGCATCCACTATCTAGCACCTAACTTGATCCACCAAAGGAGTACACCTACAAAACAAGTTAAGCCTTGTTTTTAGGTACCTAAATTTGTTTGGGTCCTTTCACATTAGCCACGAGAGTCTTAGGCACCCACACACAAGCTTTTGAGTTCTTGTTGCGTGGCCCAACATACTTAGCAATAATTTTACCATGCTTGTTTTTCATGAGAACATATGACGCATCAAAAGTTTAAAATAGCATGGGCATATTATGAGAAGCATTAGCATGATGATCATGAAACTTAGAAAGATCACTAGTGACTTTGGTCTTAGCTTGCTTTTTTTGGTAGGTTCTCTTTTTTGTGAATTTTGGGAACTCTTGGCCATTCTTGAATTCTCTAGCATTTTGCTTACCACCATGAACATAGCCAATACCGTCCTTGACATGAGGGTGCCTTGTGTTCAAATATGCACTTCTTGCATATTCAACCTTCTTACCGTCAAGCTCTTGTTTCTTTTGATGAACTTGTCCTTTCAAAGTTTTCACTTGATCTTTTAAGTCATGAATCAATTTGACATTAGCAGCACAAGCTTCAAGATCAATATTCTTACATCTAGCACAATATTTAGAAGTTTTAGTTGGGCTAGGTGCATCTTTTGCTTTAGAGTTAGACCGAAGAGTATCAAATTGTACTTCAAGGTCTTTATGGGCCTTTTTCAAAGCATCATAGTCTCCTTGAAGAGCACCACTTGAACTCTCAAGACTTTTACAAGTCTCCTTGCATAAAGCAAGTTGTTGATCTAACTCTTCATTTTTACTCGTTTCTAGAGTTAGAAGTTCTCAAGCTCAAGGTTTCTCTTCTTTTCAAGAATGAGCAAGTCTTCTTGATTCTCAAGAATCTCATCCCTCTCAACTATTTGATCCATAAGCATTTTAATTTTAGTGATAGCATTTTTACTTAAGCCTTTAAGCAATGCCTCATCATCACTATCACTTTCTAATTCCTCGTCACTACTAACATATTTATGAGGGAGGTTGGATTTGGTTTTTACCTTACGCTTGCCCTCAATTGCCATCAAGCATGTGTGAGTAGTGCTCTTGCTCTTGTTTAGGTTGGTGAAGAGAGACTTGCTTGATGAAGATTCTTTGATAGCAAATGTAGCAATGCCTTCATCATTTGAATCGAAACTCTCTTCATTTGAGTCCCTCTCCATTTCTAGATGGGCTTCACCGTTGTACTTCTTTGAAATTTTTTTGTCCTTGTTGAAGTACTTCTCCTCCTTCTTCTTGCCATCATCTTTTTCTTTCTTCTCATGTGGACAATTAACAATAAAGTGCTCATACTTTTCACAATTGTAGCAAACTCTTTTACCTTTTGTCTTGGGCTTATCTTTTCTCTTGTCATCACGGTAATTGCGCTCCTTTCTCATGAACTTCTTGAATCTCTTGACAAGGAGAGCCATGTCTTCGTCATCAAGGTCAGAGCTTTCATCTTCATCACTTGAGCTCTCTTCAACTATTTTCTTGCCTTTGCTCTTCTTGCTAGCCTTGAGTGCTATGTCTTAATTCTTTGAGCTTTGAGGTGCCCTTTGACAAACACTTTACATATTGAGCTTCCTTCTACATCATCTCATAGTTGATAATCTTTCTAAGCACTTCATCGGAGGTCATCTTCTTGTAGTTAGGGCTCTCACGAATTAGTGTACACAAGGTTGTGTTTCTAACCGTGTAAGCCCTAATCATCTTTTTGACAACCTCATGATCACTCCAATTCTTGCTTCCATGGCTCTAATCTTGTTGACTAGAATCTTGAGCCGGTTGTACATCTCTTGAGGGGTCTCATTGTCTTCCATCACAAATCTTCCCAATTCTCTCTCAATCATCTCAATCTTGGCAATTCTTATGGTCTTGGTGCTTTCATGAGCAACTCGAAGAGTATCCTAAATCTTCTTTACCGAGTTCAACCCATCAACCTTGTTGAACTCTTCTTGATTGAGCAATGAGAGAAGAACCGTCACCGCTTGAGCATTTAGGTGGAGATCTTGTTTTTCTTCTGGAGTGAGTTCTTCATCATCATCACTGTCTGGATATTCAATGCCTGTACAAACAATATCCCAAATGCTCGGGTGAAGCAGAAATAGGTGATACTTCATGTTGTGCCTTCACTTCATATAGCTCACCCCATCAAATTGAGATGGTTTGCCAATGGGTATCGACAAGAAGTTTGTGTTAGGATTATGACGAGAATAATTGAAGGGGGTCTTAGAATAGTCCTTTTTAACTCTCTTCTTCTGTTTCTTCTTCGCCTCTTTGGCCTTCCTCCTGAGGAGTGAGAAGGATTCCGCATTACTCTCACTTGAAGAAGAGTGTTCAATCTCTTCATTTGATTTTTCGCTTGCTTGGCTTGATTCCCTTAGACCCATCATCTTCTCTCCAAGCGGTTAAGCTCGATTCAGAGAGTTTGGCTTTGATACCAATTGAAAGTTGCCTAGAGGGGGGTGAATAGACAACCTAAAATAATTTCTAAAAAATTAAACTCAACGAACTGTCAGATCACCGGAGTCTCCGGTAATGTGCCGGATACTCCGATCACCAGACTGTCCGGTAACTTGCCGGACACTCCGGTCAAACAGGCGCTTTGGACGAAATTTGAATCTAAGCAAGTTTTAGCTAGTTCTAGCAAATTGCACTTGAATCAAAAGACAAGAATATGATATAGAAAGTAGATCTAAGCAATTAAACAAGTTAGATACTAGAGAGCAAGTAGATCGAAGCAAATCTATGAATATAAACAACAAGAACAATATGAACTAGTAAGAATGAAAAGAGCAAAAAGAGACACAAGATTTTACTCTGAAGTTCGAGTTCACGAAGGAACTCTATGTCTCTGTTGAGAGGTTCACAAAGAACCGGATCTCACTCGATCCTTTCTCTCACTCAACCAACCACAAAGGTGAGGTTGAGTTCTTCACTAGCAAATCCCTTTCGAAAAGAGGTGAACAAACTTTTCGAAGCGTCACCACACTAGTTGGGAGCTCTCGAGCACGCCTAGCCGTCTAAGAGCAAAAGCTCCAAGAGTAACAGACTCGAATCGAAGCTCGACGGTGTCGCAAATGCTCAATGGGAGTGGAAGCACTTCTCTCACAATCCCTATCTCAAATCATTCAAGCTTAGGCCTTGGAAGGGAGTGGCAGAGTGTTTTTGGAGCTCAAAAGTGTTGCAAGCAAGTGTGAGTCACCAGCCCTCTCAAAAGGGGCTGACGGGGTATAAATACTCGGGCTCCAAAAAGTAGCCATTGGACTGGCTTCTGACTGACCGGACACTTCGGAACTTTGCTAGACACTCCTGTACACTGGAGTCTCCAGCAATATGCTGGATACTCCAGTGAGGCCTCTCGGGTTGGCATACCCTGAGCCACCGGAGTCTCCGGCACTGTGCCGGATACTCCGGTGAGCCCTCTTGGGTGCTGGCTGCTAGGCTACCCAAGTCTCGGGCACTTTGCGGCACACTCCGGTGAGCCTTCTCGGGTAAAGCCAGTAAGCCTTACCGGAGACTCTGGCAATGTGTCGGATAATCCGGTAAGGAGTCTCGGGTTAGATCAAGATTTGAGCATTTTAGGCACTTTGAGACCTCAATTCGAGTTCCTCTTCATAGTACAGCGTACCTAGACTCAAGAAATGATAAAAACTTGTACTCTTCTATAAGAAAAGGCTCCGTGACTTGATCAAAAAAATTGAGGGGTCTTATTTTTCTTTCAATATTTTTTCTTCTTTTTGAAACTTCTCAGTGTCAATACACTTAACAAATATCATTAGCTCTTTGAATGGTTCGTCATCATCCACTAAAACCCACTAAGGGGCCTAGATGCACTTTTAGAAGGGTGTTCTCTAGACTTGAAGATCAGAAGTCACTGGACAGTCTGGTGAGTCTGGAGGCTAGAGTTCAGAGAGAGGTGCTCTTTGGAGTTTTAGCGAAGAAGTCACTGGACAGTCCGTCGATCATAGGCTGGACAGTCCGGTTAGCCAGAAGACCGGTGTTCCGAGGGTGTCTCTGGGAATCCAAAAGAGAAGGTCACTGAACAGTCCAGTGAAGGTATACACCGGACAGTTCGGTGTTATAAGGAATGAATTCCAGGGGGATGTTTTTCTGCCAGTCGAAGACCAGGAGTCACCGAATAGTCCGGTGGTCCTAGTCATCGAACAGTCTGGTGACTGCAAAAAACAGGCAGTTTTTTGGCAACGGCTCTTAACGGTTGTTTCGGGGATTGGTGCCTATTTAAACCGTTGGGGGAGCTGTTGTGGAGGTTGCGCGTGACCAGAACAGTTGAAAATCATTTGTGGAAGCCAAGGGTTACCAAGAAGAGCACAAGAGAGCATTTACAAAGATCTTGAGTAGGGGTGAAAACGAAACGGGTTTCCATTCCGGTTTCGAATCACATTTTGTTCCGATCATTTCCGAAATGTTCAGAATTTGTTCGGAATCGGAACAAAAATGAGTGAAAAGGTGTCGGAATCAAAATCGGAAATAATCTGAACAATATTCCGATCATATTTTTAGTTACCATATTTTGTTTGGAATTGTACCATATTTTCCCGAATTTGAACAATTCGGAATAGGACAGCCCAGCAGCCCATCAAAGCACCAAGCCCAGCCCACAAAATTCTAACCCTAACTCCCTAACCCCCCACCCCCAAGCCTGACGCGGCCGCCGGTGCCCCGACCCGAGCTAGCCGTCACCGCCCCGTCACTCCTTGACGTCCCTGTCCCCAACCTCGACGCGGCTGCTG
>BCLH01001594.1:0-23335 GCA_001602315.1 Zoysia pacifica | reverse complement strand
GCCGCCATTGCGCGATGCGCCGCCCCGCCGTCCACATCCTGCGTCGTGCCTCTCGCCATCTCTCCAAGCGCCGTGCCACAATATGTCCAAAGGTTTAATGGTTTGGAGTATGTGAGACTGTGAAATATTTTGAAATAATTTGTATGTCTGAGAACAGTCGTATTTTGAATGTGAGATATGGTCACATGTGACTATGTGAGGTTAAGGTTTAATGTTTATATATTTCTGATTTAAATTATCATTTTCCGATCATTACCGAGAAATTTTCCATTCCGATGTTATGAGTTTTCGAATTCCAAATATTCCGATTCCGACTTTTCCATTTTCATTTTCATTCTGATTCCGAGGATTAGGGAAAGGCGCCATCCTTCTGAGACCTCAAAAAAAAATCGCTGAGACTCTCTCTTTACTTTTCGCATTTACCTCTTTGCGAGTAGAGTTATAGGTTGTTTTATGATTCCTGTTGGTGGCTCTCATTCTAGTGACCTTGCTTGTTTGTTTACCTTTTATCAGTTGCATGTGTAGGATTTGTTTGGTGCTTTGTTTGCTCTCTAGCTAGTTTATCTTTTTGCTATCTCTTGTGCCTAATTCTCTCCTAGCTTTTGTTTCCTCTTGCTTAGACTTAATCTTGCTAGGAATTGCTTGTTAGATAGCTAGAAGTAGGAAGAGTTGAAATAGTTTTTAGTACTGTTAGTGCCTGATTCAACTCTCCTTCTCAGTCACTTGGTCTTTACAAGTGGTATCAGAGCCAAATGCTCAATTTAGGGCTTAACCACCTTTGAGAAGTGATCGAGAGTGATGGAGACATGTTCTTCATTGGGATTCGAGAGTGGCTCATAAAAGAATCGCTTGCTAAGCTATATATATGCCACAAAACCAGCTTTATCGAGTACTAATATGAATATCACTTCAAATTCTTGATCTTGCAAAGCTTTGAGTGCTATTATGATTGAAAATTACGATTATCTTGAGCTTATAAATGCTTATACTTACTTTGGAACTCTTGGTGGTGAAACTATAGGTGCTACCAAGCAACGATTGCATGATCTTGTTGAAAAAAATCAATTCCTTTGAAGGAGCACTTAAAATTTCTCATGAAGGATCCATCTAGAAGTTTGTCTCAAGTAAGGATTCTAGTGCTCTTATCTCTCATGAAGCTTCATCAATCAAGGATGATCAAAATGCTTCTACCTCAAGCGAGATCAGTGAAATACATGCTCATCACACTCTTGAGTCATCGGTTTGCAATGACTTTATCTCTACTGGCTCTCACTTACCTCTTGATGATAATGCTATTGCTAGTAGTTTGTTAGAAGATTCCTATGATGTTCTTTGTGATGAGTGATAATATCATTACCCTTCCTAATGAAACTCCAAGAGATCTATGTATTCGCATTGATAAGCTTGTAGGTTGGATCAATTCCCATGGAAGGCGTCATATCTATATTGATGAAGCAAACAAGAAGAAAGTTGATGATTGGAAGAGTCATCTCAAGTGCTCTAAAGAACAAAGCTCTTCAAAATAAGTTGTTCTTATTATTGAGGTTAGTACAAGTGAATCAAGTAATATTTTAAGTACTAACACTTCTTGTCTGATGGCTTCTAGCAAAGTGAACTACAAGAGTGGTGGTAAATATTGCGTGATTGATAGTGGATGCACTCAACACATGACCAGAAATTGCAAGATGATTACCACTTTTAGAGAACATGAAGACAAAGACAAAGTAACCTTCGGAGATAATTCAAAGGGAAGAATCAAGGGATTGGGCAAAGTTGCTATCTCAAATGACTTGTCCATATCAAATATTATGCTAGTTGCATCTTTGAGCTTCAATCTTCTCTCGGTGGCTCAATTGCGTGACCTTGGATTTACATGCTTCTTCAATGACATGGGTGTCGAATTGATCAACAAGTCTTTGGCCTCACATTCAATTGTTTTCGGCACAACAACATGTATATTGTGGATTTCTCTTCAAATGAAGTTGGCCCGTAAACTTGTCTTATTGCAAAATTCTCCAAAGGTTGGCTATGGCATAAGAGGCTTGCTCATATTGGAATGGGACAATTGAAGAAGGTCACCAAGAAGGGATTGGTCTTTGGGATTCAAGATGTTACTTTTGAGATGACAAATTATGTAGTGCTTGTCAAGCGGGAAAGCAAGTGGCCACCCTTCACCCATGCAAGACCGTAATGTCAACATCAAGGCCTCTTGAGCTTCTTCACATTGATCTCTTTGGACCAACAATATACAAGAGTCTTGGTGAAAATCTTTATTGCATGGTGATAGTTGATGATTTCTCTCGGACAATATTTCTTGAAGACAAAAGACAAGCTATCTCTAACTTCAAGAAGTTCACAAAGAGAGCTCAAAATGAGTTTGAGGCTAAGATCAAGACAGTAAAGAGTGATAATGGGACCGAGTTTAAGAACTCTATCATTGAAGATTATTTGGATGATCTTGGTGTTAAGCATGAATTCTCGGCCACCTACACCCCGGAGCAAAATGAGGTTGTTGAAAGGAAGAATCGGACTCTTATCTCTCTTGCTAGAGCTATGTTGGATGAATATGGCACCCCAAAAAGGTTTTGGGCTGAAGCAATCAATACAGCATGCTACACTTCAAATCGAATATATCTTCATCGCCTCTTGAAGAAGACTCCCTACGAGCTCTTTGTAGGAAGAAAGCCTAATGTGGTATACTTCCGTGTCTTTGGGTGCAAGTGCTATATCTTCAACAAGAGGAAGAGGCTTCGGAAATTTGAGAAGAGGACCGACATTGAATTTCTCATTGGGTATTCCGGTAACTCTAAAGCCTATCGTGTTTTTAATGTAACTATCAAATTTGTAGAGGAATCATGTGATGTACAATTTAATGAAACTAATGGTTCTCAAAAGAACAAAGAGCTTTATAGTTGTGATGTAGATGATGATGAACCATTGGAGAAGGCTATGCGAAAAATGCTCGTGGGTGAGATTCTTCCAAGAGAAGATGATCCCTCTACTCCACCACCGAAAGTGTCCTCCCCGACGCAACAAGAGACTGCTACATCATCAAATCAAGCTCAAGAATCATCAAGTGTAGAAGTGCCTCAAGAGCCTACTACCCCGAGAAATCAAGGAGCCTCTACATCAAGTGCTACACCACCATGCTCAACAAAGGCATCAAGAATTGAAGAAGATTGCAACTCTCCGCTTCGACAACAAGATACCGTCATCTCCAAGGAGCAAGCCATTCAAGATGCACAAGATGTCTCTCCACCGCAAGCTCCACCGGCTCATGAAGCTCCAAAGAAACACAAACCCATTTCTCGATATCACGAAAGTGAATTGATACTTGGGAGCCCCTCTCAAAGGTTAAAGACTAGGAGAAATCAATATAAGCCAAATTACACTAACGATGATACTGCTAATATTGCTTGTGAGAATTTCTCCTTTGTGTCTTTAATAGAGCTCAAGAACATCGATGAAGCGGTGGAAGATAATAAATGGATGGTGGCTATGCAAGAGAAGCTCAATAATTTTGAGAGGAATGAAGTATGGGAGTTAGTACAAAGACCCAAGAACAAGAATGTGATTGGTGCCAAGTGGGTGTTTAAGAACAAGCAAGATGAGAATGGAAATGTCGTGAGGAACAAAGCAAGACTCATCACCAAGGGCTACACTCAAGTTGAAGGAGTTGATTTCAATGAGACATTTGCTCCCGTGGCTTGTCTTGAGTTTATACGGACCTTGCTCGCTTATGCTTCACATTTTAACTTCAAATTATATCAAATAGATGTGAAAAGTGCATTCCTTAATGGTTTTATCAATGAGCAGGTTTTCGTGGAGCAATCGCCCGACTTCGAGGATCTCAAGCACCCCGACCACGTTTTCAAGTTGAAGAAAGCCTTGTATGGGCTCAAACAAGCTCCAAGGGTGTGGTATGAGAGGCTAAGAGACTTCCTCATCAGCAAAGGCTTCAAAACAGGGAGTATCGACAACACCCTATTTACTAGACATATTGATAAAGACCTATTTATTTGTCAGATCTATGTTGATGATATCATCTTTGGGTCTACTAATGAAGCATAAAATGAAGAATTTCGTGCTCTAATGGCCAAAGAATTTGAGATGTCCATGATAGGTGAGCTTCACTTGTTCCTATGATTCTAAGTTAATCAAATGGAGGAACATTCACCAAGAGAAGTACACAAGAGATCTCCTCAAGTGCTTTGGAATGGAGGACTTAAAGCCAATCAAAACTCCAATGGCCACCAATGGTATTCTTGGCCCGGATGAGGACGGTAAACCAGTTGACTTGAAGCTATATCGCTCTATGATTGGCTCTCTTTTATATCTTACCGCATCTCGTCCGGATATTATATTTAGTGTATGCTTATGTGCTCGTTATCAAGCTAATTCTAAGGAATCACATTTGAGTGATGTCAAAAGAATCCTTAGGTACCTCAAGTATACACCAACCATGAGTCTTTGGTATCCAAAGTATGGAGGCTTTGATCTTATTGGTTACTCCGACTTGGATTTCGAGGGATGCAAAGTTAGTCGAAAGAGTACCTCCTGTGGATGTCAATTTTTGGGAGATCTTTGGTTGCTTGGAGCTCAAAGTAGCAAAATACTGTAGCTCTCTCAACGGCCGAAGCAGAATATATGGTAGCTGGTGCTTGTTGTGCTCAACTTCTCTATATGAAGCAAACTCTCATGTACTATAGACTGAAATATTATCAAATTCCACTCTTGTGATAGTGAGAGTGCAATCAATATGGCTCTTCATAAGGGTGATCATGGGCATGCCAATCATATTGAGGTCAAGCACCATTTCATAAATGATCATGTGGCCAAGAAAGATATCGATCTCTTGAATGTGAGGACTAATGATCAATTGGCTGATATATTCACAAAGCCTCTTGATGAGAAGAATTTCAACAGGATAAGAGGAGAGCTCAACATTCTTGATCATTTGAACTTCACTTGAGTAACCTCCAAAACTTAGCACTTCCTTTGTAAATACTTGTTGCTCGTGTTTGCTTTGTTTTTGGTGTTCTTCTTGTTTTGTAGGACCGTCATCCAACCCTTTCAAGATAGAAATGATCTTGGAGAGCTTGGAAAGAATGTTCATGCGGTGCCCAAGGCTAGGAGATGAGGATCATTGCAAGTAAGCTTGTGAGGGGATTTCAATGTGATGAGGGTAATTCTTTTCTAGTCCTTTTTCATCATGAGCATGCATCTTTGTTTTTGGTTATTGCATACATGTGCATCTCATGCATTGCATCTTGTGTCTTGAAGTCAAGCACAATTCTAGGGGGGAGTTGCTCAAAAGCAATATAAGTTGATTGCCCCTAGACTCCTTCAAAGCAATTGTGAGCTTCATGCCATTGAACCATGATCTTTCGAGCTCTAAGGTTAAATCTACTTACGCGGCTCAAATACTATGGTTCATACATTCCCATATGCATAGCTAAGCCCCTCTTGTTGAGAGAAGAGGAAGCCTATTCTTTATTTTGTAGGAAAAATCTTCATAACAAGAAGCATTATTCGAGAGAGAAAGAATTAGTGAACAAGAACTTGATCAAGACACAAGAAGAAGATGAACAAGGAAGGATTTCTACATGATCACACGATGACTAAAGGGGGAAAGAGAAATGACTAGAAGAGACAAACTAGAAAATATAACATTCAATAATATCGTCTCACTCTTAGCTATCTTGCAAATGTTTGCTTGATTGTATTCTCCTTCTTTGTGATATTCTTTTTGTTGGTAGATGACAAAGGGGGGAGAGAAATGTGAAGATCGAAGATGATAACAAGATTTTCTTGGGAGAGAAATGTGAAGATTAAGAGAAAGGTGAAGATTGAGAAAAATGTGAAGATCGAAGATGAGGAAGAGAATTATGATGATTAAAGGATGAGAGAACCTTGATGATCAAGAAGAGCATCATAAGAAGATAACAAAGGGTGTAATACTTTCTTAATTCTCAAATCTCCTATGTATTACTCCTTGCCCTCTACTCATTTTGTGGCTATTCTCTATTTTTTAGACGAAGTAGAGGGAAATGAAGCATTGAAGATGGATGAAGACTTATTCAATCAAAATCAATCAAGGAAGAAGAAAAATAGAAGCAATGCACATATCAAGGGGGAGTATCAAAGCTAAGGTATGGATTCTTGTGCAAATTTGGGCTTATTGACAAGAAATGGTAAGACAACTTGCAATTATTTCAATCTATTTATTATCTTCTCGATTTTTTGCTTCATGGTTGTCATCAATCACCAAAAAGGAGGAGATTGTTAGCTTCATGACCACTGAAGTCCCTTCAAAGGTATGAATGATTTTGGTGATTTAATGAGAACTATGAACTAACTCGTTGGTTGTAGGTTCATCAACAATATTCTTCACTTCTACGAGTTGGTTGTTTCATGGATGCTCGGAGTTTCGGTGCTTTTCAAAGGAAGAAGCTTGTTCAAGGCTAAGGATAATTTAGAGCCATGTGTGGTTTAGTTTTTAGGCCTTGAGTCAATAGTAAAGCTGGTACTATTAAGAGAGGTTGGGTCACTCGTTTTGATTTTACAAGAATTAGGGAGTATAGATGCTTTGTGTTTTCTAAGGCACTTGAGTGATCTGTGGAAACTTGAAGATGCCAAAAGTTGTAGCGGAAAGCTCGAAGATCTTGAAGAAGCCAAGTTTCAGCTGCAGAAGAGTCACCAGACAGTTCGTCGATGTCACCGAACAGTCCGGTGAGGGATGAAGCAGGGAGTCTAGAGAGGCAGTTTCCTGGAGGCTTTTCTGAGGAAGTCGCCGAACAGTCCGATCAATGCGGAAGCTCAGAGTCCAGAGAAGGGTGTTCTCTAGAGTTGAAGATCAGAAGTCACCGGACAGTCCGAAAGGTTAGTGATCGGACAGTCTGATAAGTCAGGAGGCTAGAGTTTAGAGAGAGGTGCTCTCAGGAATTGCAGCAAAGAAGTCACCGGACAGTCCGTCGATCAAAGACCGAACAGTTCGGTGAGCCAGAAGACCGGTGTCCAGAGGAGGTGTCTCTGGGAATCCAAAAAAGAAGGTCCTGGACAGTCTGGTGTCATAAGTAATGAATTTCAGAGAGGCTGTTTTTCTGTCAGTCAAAGACCAAGAGTCACCGGACAGTCCGGTGACTGCAAAAAGTAGGCAGCTTTTTAGCAACGGCTCTTAATGGTTGTTTTGGGGCTTGGGGCCTATTTAAATCGTTGGGGGAAGCTGTTGTGGTGATTGCTCGCGACCAGAATAGTTGAAGATCATTTGTGAGAGCCAAGGGTCACCAAGAAGAGCACAATAGACCATCTAGAGAGATCTTGAGCGCTTGTGAATAGTAGCAAAGAGCATCCATATATTTTTAGAGCTTGTGAGGCTGAGAGAAGTGTCTCTATGGCAGCGTAGACTGGTTAGACGTCGTTGTCTGAGCTTTCGAAGAGACTGTGGAAGTCAACATCAAGTTTGTACACGGTTTTGAGTCTTCCGCTCAAAAGGGACATCAAGAGAGAGCGCTCGAGCCTTGAAGGCTTGCTCTAGCACTTGGGTATTATGTGCGATAGTTGGACCGCCAGTGACTTCACTCTGAGAGTGAAGCGTATCTTTATGAGCATCATTTTAGAAACGACGGAAGAGACCGAGACTCTGACGAGAGTGGTCCAACGAGGATTAGAGGAATGCGCCATCTTTCCGAGACCTCGAAAAAAATCGCTAAGTATTCTCTTGACTCTCTCTTTACTTTCCGTATTTACCTCTTTACGAGTAGAGTTATAAGTTGTTTTATAATTTCTCTTAGTGGCTCTTATGCTAGTGACCTTGCTTGTTTGTTTATCTTTTATTACGAGAATGTGTAGGATTTGTTTGGTGCTTTGTTTGCTTTCTAGCTAGTTTATTTTCTTGCTATCACTTGTGTCTAATTGTCTTCTAGCTTGTGTTTTCTCTTGTTTAGATTTAATTTTGCTTGGAATTGCTTCTTAGATAGCTAGAAGGTAAGAAAAGCTGAAATAGTTTTTAGTAGTATTAGTGGTCGATTTAATCTTTTTTATCGGTCACTTAGTTTTTACAACTAAGATCAGAGTTACATGACTTAGAGCCCTAATAAACCGAACGCCCCCTGCTGCAGCGAACACGAAGCATTTCCGAACTATTTTGGTAGACAGCTAGTATGTGCGTATCAGGTTGTCGTTATATTTTCCATGCTCAGGGAAGGTAAAGGTGACCACGGGGCGAGCCTACCCAATGCTGCCTGCACGTCGGATCGCTTTATCGCTACAGGGTACGACATGGGCTGACGTAAGGGTTGCTTTACCATCCTTGTCCTGTTGGGTAGCGCACACTCTGGTGTCCAGCTCATGGCCACAGTCTAACATGCAGCGTCGGCGGTACTTGATTGCGTCGGAAATATCTACTTTCATCAGTTGCTTCAACCGCCCGGTCAGCTGGAGGTGGTTCCTGACTCTTGTGGTCAGGCTTTGATGTGGTGCCCAACCCTCGTGGTCAGAAGTTGAGATGGTGCGCGACCCTCATGGTCTAGCGTTGGCCTCCAACCCCACTATAGGACGAAGGGAAGAGGTTGGAGGCGAGGAAGCCGAGGCAGGCCATTCGATGGCTTTCGGGCTGGGCTGCTCGCTTGTTCGAGCAGGCCAATTATGTATACTTTGCCTTCGATGGTTGATCCTGGCCGGCCTCTGGGCTCTTCGAGCTGGTCTGGGCCAAAGGTATTTTGGTTTTTGGAGTTCGACACCTATGTTTTGAGACATAATCCCTCGTTTCCTGCATATTTTTTTTACAATCTCTATGTCTCTTCTCATTTCTATGCATCATACTTTTCTCACTTTGTTTTAATTCTTGTGCTTGAGATAAACTGGGTATTAAAAGTGCACGAAAAAGTATAATTTGGTTGCTAGTATCACTGGGGCACCGTAATTCATTTGAGTTTTTTTTTCCTTGGTCTTCTCCGAGATTGAAAAATAGAATGACATTCAACCCATGCACTAGTATTTTTTCTCATGGTGTTACTGAGACGTGGCGATTCATTTGAGTTTTACCATGATCCAATACAGTGCGCAGGGGATATACTCCGTTTATATTTATTCAGATTCACAGACAGAATGAAAAGAAATACTCTCTCCGTTCTTAAATTGATACCGCCGTTGACTTTTACAATCAATTTTGACCATTCGACTCATTTAAAAAAATTTCTCGAATATGTAAAATTTTAAGTTGTGATTCAAATAACTCTAATAATAAATCAAATTATATCAAAATATATAAAATTATTAAAAAAATTTGAAAGTCAACAACGACATCAGTTAAAGAAGGAAGGAAGTACACGTCCACCCAAAGTATAAAAACATCCACCATGTGCATCAACGCACACAATACCAGGAGTACATACCGATGTGCGTACGCATGTGGCGCCTCGCTCTCTCCACCTGTCCATTTCTCCATGACCTCCACCAGCGCGGCGGCGGCGGCACCGCCCTCGCTAAGCCCGTCCGCCGCGGCTTTCTGCAATTCCACCACTTTGTCACGCACCGCGGCACTCTGCCCCTCCCCTTCCATCAGCTCCCTTACCACCGCGGCGATCTCGTCCCTGCTCTTACTGGCCTCGGGCACCCGGATCGCGGCGTCGACGCTGGCATCGGCCAGCATGACCGCGTTCTGGCGCTGCTCCCGTAGAGCGGCCAGGCCACCATGGGCAAGCCGTACACCAGGCTCTCGACCACCGAGTTCCAGCCGCAGTGGGTGAGGAACCAGGACCTTGGTCTGCGGCGCCCACGACGGCACGAGCAGGCCCGTGTCCCTGGTGCGCTCGACGAAATTCTCGGGCAGGTACGGGAAGGGGTCCTTCTTGCTCTCGGCGTCGTAGTAGTTGTCGTTGACGGTGCCCTCATCGTTGGGGCTCCGCACCACCCACAGGAACCGCTGCCCGCTGAGCTCCAGCCCGAGAGCGAGCTCGCGCATGTGATCCACGGGAAGCGAGCCGCCGGAACCGAAGGAGACGAAGATCACCAAGCGGTCCGGCTGCCTGTCCAGCCACTCCAGGCACGCCATGTGTGGCGCGAGGGAGGAAGAGTCGTCATCGTTGTTGTTCTGTATGAGGGGGCCGACGGGGTATACGACGGGGCGGCGGCCATGCTCCGGTTGGCGGAGGAGTCTCTGGCTCGAATGTTGGACACAACAACCTTGCTGCTCTGTTTTTACTCCTTCGACAGTTCTAAGGCGACGAGACGCTTGACGGGACTCCAGTGTGGCAGCGCAGGCGGCGACATGTGATAGGCGATGTGCACAGTGTGGCTGTGGACGCCGAAGTCAAAAGGTGTACAATGCTGTACAGCAGAGTAGTTGGTAGTTGTAGAAAATTATTGCTGCACTTGCAGCGTGTGTATAAAACCTGAAGGCTTTCCTCTGGTAAATATAGAAGCAAGAAGACAGTCAATTCACTCGGCCAGTTCGCGTGTGTTTGTCTCTGCTTCCCCGTTGCGCACTGTTCATCTTCGCGCTTCAGGGGTCGAGAGTGAGTTCTAGGGGTCGGCCAGGGGTCAGCTAGGTGTGTACTGTAGGTGCAAGA
This sequence comes from Zoysia pacifica, assembly GCA_001602315.1. Lineage (NCBI taxonomy): Eukaryota > Viridiplantae > Streptophyta > Magnoliopsida > Poales > Poaceae > Zoysia > Zoysia pacifica. The sequence continues at coordinate 12,764 of BCLH01001594.1, read as the reverse complement.
TCATTGAGAGACTGACAATTGGTATCGAAGCAAGGTTGAGCACCAGCAGCGATGACAGGCATGCCAGAGACTTCTCTAGTGGGTTCACCGGTGCGGATGCCTGAGCGCTCTCCTGAGCGCCGTGGCCGCGCAGAGTGACGCGGCGGAAGGGACCGCTCCGGGTCTCTCACGGTCGTCGTCCACAAGACTGTGAGAAAATTCGGCGACGCCACCACCTACCCTGCACTTACACGCACGAACTACTCCGACTGGGCGGTGTTGATGAAGGTGATGCTCCAGGCGCGTGGCTTGTGGGTCGCCATTGAGTCCGAGACGGACGATGACACGGAGGACAAGTTGGTGCTGGAGGCGATTCTCCACGCAGTGATGCCAGATCTCATCTCCATTTTGGGAAGAGCGAAGACAGCAACGGAGGCATGGGAGAAGCTCGCATCGATGCGCGTAGGCTCGGATCGAGCGAAGAAGGCAAAAGCGCAGCTGCTCCGGAAGGAGTACGAGAACATCACGTTCCGTGATGGCAAGTCCGTGGAGGATTTTGCACTGCGACTCACCTCGCTGGTGGCGGAGCTAGCGGCACTCGGTGACGAGATCGCTGAGCAGTGGGTTATAGAGAAGTACCTGCGGGTTGTGCCGGCGAAGTACGAGCAGATTGCTCTCTCAATTGAGACCCTGCTCGACCTCTTGGAACTCACGTTGGAGGACGTGACCGGGAGGTTGAAAGCGGTCGAAGACCGCGTCGCGACAGCAACACCGGCAAGTCCCAGCAGCAGGCTGCTGCTGACGGAGGAAGAATGGAGGGCGTGTTGCAGAGAGCAGGCGGGCAGCTCATCTGCCTTCGGTCGGAGCGGGCGTGGTAGAGGCAAGCTAAGGAATGGCAGACCCTCCCCATGCGCTGACGACGAGTGCAACAACTGTGGCAAGAAGGGGCACTGGGCACGTGATTGCCGTGCGCCCAAGCGCCGTGACCGCGGGAGTCAGGGGCGCGCCCGCTAGGGCCGAGAGCGGAAGGAGAAGGCCCATCTGGCGGAAGAGGGCAAGCAAGATTCGCCTTTGCTACTGTCGCAGCTTTGTGCTCTCGGGGACGTCCTAGAGGATGGAGAGCATCGAGAACTTGAGCTGGATGAGGTCCGGGCTCATGTTCACCTAGGAAGGAAGACGCCGTCGAGGACATCTGGTACCTCGATTCAGGGGCTAGCAGCCACATGACGGGCAACAGGACGGTCTTCACAGAGCTTGACTCCACCATCTCGGGGTCGGTCAAGTTCGGGGATGGGTCAGTGGTGAAGATTGAAGGACAAGGCACGGTGGTGTTCAGGGGTCGAAATGGTGAGCACCGCAATTTGACCGGAGTCTACTTCATCCCACGTCTAAAGACCAACATTGTGAGCCTCGGGTAGCTGGACGAGCGAGGGTGCCAGGTATTGCTCAAAGACGGGGTAGACCGAGATTGGCGGTTGCTGCTGAAGGTGAACCGCGGGAGGAACTGTCTCTACACCACCAAGCTCTAGGTGACACAGCCAGTGTGCCTGGCGGTGAGGCTTGGTGACGATGTGTGGCTATGACATGGGCGGTTTGGCCACATCAGCTTTGATGAGCTGACAAGGCTAGGTCGGCACGATATGGTGTGAGGCCTTCCCACGATCGAGCATGTCAGGGAGCTGTGCGACAGTTGCCTCGCCGAAAAGCAGCGGAGACAGTCGTTTCCATGCAAGGTGATGTACCGTGTCGAGGGTCTTCTGGACCTCGTGCACGGTGGTATGTGTGGGCCAATCACCCCGCTGACGCATGAGGGTCAGCGCTACTTCGTTCTACTAGTGGATGACTGCAGTCGGTACATGTGGTTACGACTGCTCACCACCAAAGACGAGGCTCCCAGAGCCATCGTAGAGTTTCAGACGTGGGTTGAGACCGAGACGGGTCAAAAACTGCACGTGCTGAGGACCGACCGGGGTGGAGAGTTCACCTCGGTGGAGTTTGGTCGGTACTGCGCCGAGAAGGGCGTGGAACGGCACCTCACGGCACCATACTCGCCGCAGCAGAATGGTGTCATGAAGAGGCGGAACCAGACCATCGTCGGCATGGCCAGGAGCATGTTGAAGGCCAAGGATATGCCGACGGCGTTCTGGGGTGAGGCGGTGAGCACGGCGGTGTTCATTCTCAATCGCTTGCCGACCAAAGCCGTAGCCGAGAAGACCCCCTTCGAGGCTTGACACGGAAGGAAGCCAAACGTGTCCTTCTTCAGGACATTCGACTGCATGGCGCATGTGAAGACGGTGAAGCCACACCTCGGCAAGCTGGAGGATAGGAGCACCAAGATAGTGTTCTTTGGCTACGAAGCCGAGAGTAAGACGTATCGCCTATATAACCCTATCGGGAAGAGGGTGCATTTCTCTCGGAATGTCGTCTTCTACGAGGCGGCAAATTGGAACTGGTCGGGGACCAGTGCCGATGAAGGAGAGGTAGGCTCACGGAGCTCCTTCTCCTTCGAGCACTCCTCGAAGATAGAGGAGGTGGGCTCAGCTTTAAGGGGAATTGAGCGCGGCGATGCCAGAGGTCGGTGCGAACTGAGGTCGGCAGAGCCAGAGGGTTCGGACGGTCGAGGTCGACGCTATTCTGGATCAGCCGCACCGCTCGACTCAGAGTTGGCAGAGCAATGCTCGGACTCCAGGAGTTGGCGCAGGAAGCGACCGACGGGTCGGTGCGACCAAGGGTCAAGGTCAATGAGTCGAGAGGACTCTTACTCCAACGGTCGGCGCGACTCAGCTGCGACTAAAGGTCGACGCGATGCCGGGACTGGAGGTCGGCGGAGCCCGAGATCAGCAAGTCAGGAGGACTCGGATTCGGCTGGGCAGAGCGGCTCCAGGTCTGCGGGTCGTGAAGTCGGCGCGGCCAAAGGGCAGGCAGTCGGCTCCAGCGTGACTCGAGGCTCGAGGGCCGAGGTCAGCGTGGAGGGTCGGGGTCTGAGGGTCGGTGGAGCGACTCAGACACCGCGAGTATAGGAAGCTCAGGGTCTTCCTGGTCGGGGAGATCGACAGTAAGACCAAGGTTCGTGTCGCCACCTCCTGACCGCTCTTCCGACCTTGATGCGGTGCAGGACGAAGGGCCGCTGAGGTATCGGTCGATCAATGATTTGATCACCGACCCTCAACACCTAAGAACAGAGACTCAGGTGGAACGCAGCGCGCAGCAACTGCTGACGGTGACTTTCGAGGAAACAAGCACGTTCGCAGATGCCGAACGCGACCCATGCTAGCAGAAGGCCATGGCAGAGGAGATGCGTTCAATTGAATAGAACAGCACTTGGGAGCTAGTGGATCCGCTGACCTGTTGTCGACCAATCGGGCTTAAGTGGGTCTTCAAGGTGAAGCGTGATGCCGATGGAAAGCTGGTGAAGCACAAGGCGAGGCTGGTTGCCAAGGGGTACTTGCAGCGAGAAGGAGTGGACATCAACGAGGTGTTCGCGTCAGTTGCGCGGATGGAGTCGGTCTGACTCATGCTGGCGTTGGCGGCAGAGAAAGGTTGGCAAGTCCATCACATGGACGTGAAGTCAGCATTCTTCAACGGAGAGCTAGCCGAGGAGTGTTTGTAGAACAACCACCAGGCTTCGTTGAGAAGCGTGAAGAGCACAAGGTGCTCTGGCTGCGAAAGGCGCTGTACAGGCTCCGACAGGCTCCGCGAGCATGGAACACCAAGCTGGACGCAGGCTTAAATAAGCTTGGCTTCACCAGGTATGTAAGTGAGCATGCGCTCGACACACGACACTCCAGGGGGAGCACGCCGATCGTCGGAGTCTACGTCGATGATCTTATCATCACCGGCGCCAAGAAGGAGGACATTGAGACATTCAAGCAGCAGATGACATCTCTGTTCAAGATGAGCGATTTGAGGTTACTATCCTACTACTTAGGCATCAAGGTGATGCAGGAGGGAGGAGTCATCAAGCTCTCCCAGTCCGCCTACGCGGCGAAGCTCCTGGAGAAGGCAGGCCTCTCGGAGTGCAAGGCAGCACAAACGCCGATGGAGGATCGGCTGAAGCTGTCGAAGAGGAGCACAGCGCCGACCGTTGATGCGTTCTGGTACCGTGGGCTGCGCTACCTGGTGAACACACGACCGGACATTGCGTTCACCGTGGGGTTCATGAGCCGTTTCATGCAAGATCCGAGGGAAGATCACCTCGCCGCTATCAAGAGGATCCTATGCTACGTCGCCGCTATCAAGAGGATCCTACGCGGAGCTTCACTGAAGCTAACCAGGTTCAGCGACAGTGACATGAGCGGCGACATCGATGACCGGAAGAGCACAACCGGCGTCGTGATCTACCTGAGGCACAACCCCATCAGTTGGTAGGCCCAAAAGCAGCGAGTGGTGGAACTCTCGACGTGCGAGGCGGAGTACATCGCTGCGACGACAGCTTCATGTCAAGGTGTGTGGCTCCATCGGCTGTTGTGCGAGCTCTTAGGAGAGTAGCTGCAAGCACTGACCCTGATGGTGGACAACAAGTCCACCATCGCCCTATGCAAGAACCCCGTCCTTCACGACCGCAGCAAGCACATTGACATGAGCATCTGTGACTGTGTCGAGGGAGGGCGGATCATCCTCGAGTTCGTCGAAACCGGTCGGCAACTCGCGGACACTCTTACCAAGGCACTTGGGTGCATCCGATTCCTGGAGTCTCGGTCTCGGGTCGGCGTGATCAAGGTGACTGAGGAGAAGCATGGTTAGAGGGAGATTGTTAAACACAACAATCCTAAGACAACAAGACACCCGACAGGACTCCACTGTGGCAGTGCAGGCAGCGACGTGTGACAGGTGACGTGCGCATTGTGGCCGTGGACGTCGAAATTAAAAAGTGTACAGTGTTGTACAGTAAAGTAGTTGTAGTTGTAGGAAATTATTGCTGTACTTGCAACGTGTGTATAAAATTCGGAGCCTTTCCTCTAGTAAATATAGAAGCAAGATAGACAATTCACTCGGCCAGTTCGCGTGTGTTTGTCTTTGCTTCTTCTTTGCGCGCTGTTCATCTTTATGCTTCAGGGTCAAAAATGAGTTTTAGGAGTTGACCAGGTGTGTGTTGTTGGTGCAAGATTATTGAGAGATCGACGTAGACGGCGTCGAAGGAGTTGACGAGCATGGAGTCGGCATCGTGGTACTTAGCGCTATGGTGCACCATCCAGCTGTAGCTGGGGTTGGATTTGTCCTGGAGCGGCATGATGATGTCAGCCCCGAGATGGGCGCGCAGCTGGGCAGCTGCAGCGGCTCGGGAAGGTCGCGGAACTCGCCGGGCACGGAGGCGTCGAGGTCGGGAAGTGGAGGATGAGCGTGAGCACGTAGAGGTTGGTCGGGAAGAAGAGGTGCTTGCCCGCCACGCCCGCAGCCGCCGCCGCGTCGAATGAGGCCGCGCCGAAGGGGTCGGCCACGAACACGACGAGCCGCCCAGTGGTCCGTTTCAGCCTTTCAGGTCAAGGAGGATGTCGGTGAGCGTTGGGATGGAACGCGCGCACTCCTCGGAAATGAGCGTCTCAATGGAGGCGCCACGGGGCAGGTCGAAGAGGTCGACTGGCGGCAGCGAGAGTGCGGAGATGGACGGCGGAATGGAGGCGACGAACGCGTGCTGAGTGGCGGACGCCGACGACGCGAACGTGACGTCGGTGACGAGCTTGGCCATGGCGCCGTGCCGCGACGCCAAGCGCCTCGCCAGCTCCGCTATCGGGATCAGGTGGCCCATCCCAGGGGACGACAGCATCGCCATGTGCAGGGGCGTCGCGTCGCCGGCGATATTGCACGAGCCTTTTTCCATCCTTCTTTGCTCGCTAGATAGCTTGCTGTCGGTGGATTAGGAGGCTGCACTTACTAGTTACTACTAGCTCACGACGGTGATCTGAAAGGCTGATGAGGGTGGTGGTGTCGTGCTGGGTTTATAAGGGAGGAGGTTTGCCGGTATGCACGGCCGTGGTGGGGTCAACGGCGGCTCGCAGGAGTAGGTCACCGCGGTGTCATGATTACGCACACACCAGCAGATGGAACGAGAGAGCTAGCGTCCGTCCAGCGCTGCGGCGGTGGCCGCTGTGGGGTTGGTGACTAGCCAGCGTGCGACGGGCTCCAATAATTCAGCCATGGCTGTGAGGTCACCGCGTTGTCATGATTATGCATGTTACAGCAGATGGATCGAGAGGGCTAGCGTCCGACCTGTGCTGTACCGTACGACCTTCCATCCATCTTCAAGAGCTGCCTCCGCTGCACCACGTTAGAAAGAAACAATCTCGAATTTCCTCCCATTCTATTACACATATGTCGCGCAAAAACATGGAGGCAGCTCCACGTTAGAAAGAAACAATCTCGAATTTCCTCCCATTCTATTATACATATGTCCCGCAAAAATATATTGTCTTCGTTCTTAAATTGATGTTACTGTTAACTTCTAATTTTGACCATTTATTTTATTAAAAAAATTAATTCAAATGTGTAAAATTTTAAATAACTCTTGTCAGGATAGTATACCCCGGTTATTTATAGACCCAGCCTCTACTTAAATACCTATCTATAAACTACGGCCTACGACCTATTTACGGCCCACAAAGGATCACATCTCACAAGAACGTTCTGACCTTAGGTGTCAGAACCGCGCAAGCATCTAAGCCGGACTGACGAAAAAGGTCAAAGCTACACGATAATAAGATTCAGCCTACCAACAGCTAGAAACCAACACTCTGACCCGACCCTCGGAGGTCGGGCACCGCCTTAGCAACCAACCACTGACAGCCACAGAGATTTCTGTCAACGTACAGCAAGAGGTAAAGCAACCTTACCGAGAGATAAAGCATTTCAAAAGTTGGTAAAACAGTCAAGCGATCCGTAAAGCAAGATGAAAAACTGTATTTTATCCCCTATGACTGAACAAAGGACGTACGAAGGCTACCGGTCTACTGCACCAGCGCCAGACGACCAACTTAGGCAACGACTGAGGCCCCACCTGACAGGGGCCAGCAAGTTCCGTAAGCGCCAAGTTGATGACTCTGGTCCGACCCTTATAAAAAGGATACCTTGGGGCATTACACGAACAAGAGAGAAGAAAAGAGGATGAGAACAAGTAAAGTAAAGTTAGCTAAGTTGTATTCAAGCCACCCCACTATAACCACATCTATCCACGTGAGCTAGGGTTCTTGATCGAGCTAAGGCCCTTTCGCATCGTAGTCGTATTCTCGAGTTCATATGATTTGATCTCTCTCATCCTTAGACGTAAGGTATTACGCCTCTCAACGGCTCGAACCAGGTTAATCTTTGAGTCTCTTTCGTAGACTAGGCCATTTGAATATGAAAAGCACACGAATACTTCCTCTGATTACGTAAATTTTACTGTGTCGATGGTCAGAACAACGACAGTTGGCGTGCCAAGAAGGGAGTTTTTTGTTATGCATTTTCGTTTTGCTTTTCGATGGGTTTGATTTTCGCTTTGGTGGGAGAGTCCTCGATCTCTCGCCTGTTCTTCGAGAGTTTTACCGTTGCCATCGCCGTGATGGTCAATCGTGGAGCATCCTCCTTCGCTGTTGGCCACGCGTTCCGCTTTGAAAGCCTGAATTTTGTTGCCGACAATGGCGGTGAGCTTCACCTTCAGATCCCGAGCAAGCGACGTTCGCTTCTCGCCGTCGTTCACCTCGTCGTCTACCTCACGATGTGTTGGGCTATGATCTGTCCCGTGGGTGCTTCATGCTACTGCTCTTGACAATACCCTCCGCAAAGCTCTTGACAATGACTCTTCTCCGCACCATTGCGCTCTTCCTGTCGTCGAAGACGCTCTCCGGCTCAAGCTTATGACCAGGGGCAATGGTCTGGGCAAGGTGCCGCTGCGACGAGCTGTGGCCCCCGAGCTCGGGCCCGGTCCACTAATTAGCAGATAATAGACAGCGGCACACTCGCTTTCGACACGTCGTACGAGAATCTGGTGGCGGCGGCTTACGTCCTCTATAAGTCTGCCATGCCCGACAACTCCATGCTCAAAAAAACCTACGACCGTCTACGCATATACCTCGACGGCGCGCTTCAACAACCTGAACCCTCGTTTCGTCAACACTCTAAGGCGCACAGCTCCCACCAGTCGAGCGCCGACCGTCGGAGTCCGACCCGCGATAGCCACATAATAAAATCAGCTAAGTTTCTATGCATTATCTTGTTTCACTAACTATGCTTTGGCAATGAATGCAGCCGACTCGTCTACCCTGCACTACCCGAGGGCTAATCTCAAAGTCCCCACTTGAGGGCCGGAATGATCGACCCTTCAAGCGTCGCGCCTCGTTCTCACGTTCTAAGGCTCCGTGCCTTAGCCTCAACAAGGCTCCACGCCTCGTTCTTACGTTCTAAAGCTCTGTGCTTTAGCTTCAACAAGGCTCTGCGTCTCGTTCCTACGTTCTAAGGCTTCGTGCCTTAGCCTCAACAAGGCTCCGCACTTCATTTTTACGCTCTAAAGCTCTCTGTCTTAGTCTCGCGAAAAAGCTTCGCGCCTCTCTCTGTTTCCTCGGGGCCCGACCCTCGACCCGCGTCAAGTTTCGCGGGTGACCCTCGGATATGTCAAGTTACGAAAGTACTCTCGTTCAAGTTTTCCTCACGGCTAACGATCCGACCCAGCGTTGGTGACGCTATACGGCTGTATTGAGCCTGACACTCGACCCTACGAGCTATATCTGATCCAGTCGCTTGATCAACGCCCAACGAAACTCAAGAAACGTTAAGTGAGAAACACTGAAACACAGAAGAGGGTCAGAAACTTGCATATTTACACATCATCCAAAAGTGTTCATTACACAGTCGGATACAAAATACTACTACTTCCTACAGATAACTAAGGACACCGCTGCTACATGTGGGGCGGGTAGCCGAACCGCTCCCGAAGAACTTCCGACCTGATGAAGTCAGCAACGACCTCTCACGCTGACGGCTGCATCTCGGCCTCGAGCGCTCCCATCTCTTACTCCGACAACCAAAAAGCAAAACCTTCGACAATCCGACCAAAGTCTACGTCCGGGTAGTGGGAGCGGGTCAGCGCCAGGGTCAACGAAGCCTCGTCCTCAAGCGCCCTCATCACCTCGGCAGCGATGATGCTCGAGAGCTGCTGCAGCATGTGCGTCACGAACTCCGTCGAGAGAGAGTTCGTATGCACGTCAGTGAAGACTTGCTGGAGGCAGGCGTCGGCCTGCGGACCTCAAAGGTCAGAGCTGACCGGTTTCAAGTTAATTCAAATTTGGAGTTACAACTCAGATTCCTTGAATCCTTTTGAACTCAAATTTTAAAATTCTGATTTCTTTTTATAAATTTTTATTTCCTCGGCTTCAAGAACAATAGGTGTTACACAATTGACAATCTCACTGTATGTTCTTATACAAGCTAGAAGTCTCTGCTACACAGGCAAGATAGTATTTATGTGCATGTTGATGTCATCAGTGCTTGCCACTGATGTCCAACATCAGTAGCCCCACCACTGGTGCTTATCCATACGCCAACACACCAGCCATTACTAGGTGTCACAATAGTGGCGGCCGTACGTGATGATATCATCCCACCGTTGCTGTTAGGAAGGGCAACTAGTCGCGGATGCAACATCGACAGGGCCCAGCACTATTGAGCAGTTCCTAGGGGCAGGCTGACTGACGATGTCACGGGACGCTCACTGTATAGTGACAGCACTATGTGGTGGAGGAATGCAGAGTATTTTATAAGTATCTTGTTATGTGTAGCATATCAATCTTAAATATAGCTCATATCCATAAATACGATACTTATATCAAACCTACACAGCAAACTAGTTAAGTCTTTATCCCCGTGAAATAATTAATAAGAAGTTGCTATCTTTTAAGTCTCTGGGTATTTAAATTGATCTATCTCTTTTAAATTAGTTATGTGAAACTATTCCTCTGATATACACACATTCAACAAGCTATATGAGTTGAGCTTTTCTAGACTTTACACTAAGGGCCTCTGTTGCAGCTTATCCACTGGCTTTTTCACCTTCTTTTATTGAAATCATACCAAAGGAGAAAGGAGAGAGCCGCTTTTCCTTTTTCTTATGGGTTAAGCCGCATGGAAAACAGAGGACAAGTAGCAAGCCAACAAAACATAACTCTCTTGCTCTCCCTATTCCTGCTCAGCTAGAGTAGGAGCTATTTTTGGACAAGTTAGAGCCATACACTACAAAGGGACCGAAGCTGGCCTCTGGGACCACTTCATGCGACCTGGAGGCAGGAGAGGCTTCTCCAGATGGATACCGGTCTGTGCCTTGCTTGAGATACCTTAACCATTCAGGCGTGCACATTCCATTACCTGACCAACTCTAAAGTCTACGGAAAGAAAGAAAAGTGGTCTAAGGAAATCCCATGGGCAAGTGAAGTGGTACCAGAGGCACTACAAAGAAAATTAGCTTTGATGTCTTCCGCACTGATTTGTTGTGTAACTGGTGTAACGCGAGTCACCATGATTTTGCAGAGAGGCTTAACAGATATAAGGATATAAAAAATTTTGCAGGTGTGTTAGTACCGGCTGCCCTGAAGCAACGCCATGTAAGCAATAGAAGCACATCGCTGGAGACAACGCGCAGAACATGTTCGAGTTCGTGGGCCTGATGTCAGTACCGGCTGCCTTGAAGCAACGCCATGTAAGCAATGGAAGCACATCACTGGAGACACCGCGCAGAACATGTTCGAGTTCGTGGGCCAGGGTGGGCCGTGTAATGGGGGGCTGGTGAGGAGGCCTGTGGCCGTGTAATGGGAATCTCTTTCCCCTTCCTCAAGCTATCCCTCTCCCTCTCTGCTTTCTCGTTTCCCTCTCTGTAATTTCCCGGCGGTGCTAACAAGGTGGTCATCTTTTAGTGGCTATAATCCTTTTATATATTAATTTATATGTCCGTTTGATCCATAAATTCTACAGCACACGGGGAAATTGCATGTTGATCATTTCATATAAAAAAAAACGGTGCAGGAACTCGGAAGTCTCGTATAGAAATAGGGCTACTAGCATCAGTTGATCTGGAGGAAAGTCATTAAGTAGCAGTTGCAACATTCCCTTCTGATTATTCTTTGGTTGTCTGAACCAATTCTTTTCTTTTCTGTGTCAAACAAGCCCAGCACAATCCTTTCCAAATCTCGAATAAAGCAGCAAACCATCGAGCAAGCAAAGTTGAGACGGGCACGCAGGAATTGGTACGATGAGCTAAAGAGGCATTAGTGCCAAATGCCTTGCCTTTCGTTTCTTCTATTGGATCGCTACTTTGTCTACGACGTACGACGCCTTTAGGTAAACTTTCGTTGTGTTATTTTTTCTTTCTTCTGTTAAATTGGACAACTTTGATCAAAACTCTGTATCGGCCACTCCATGCCCGTACATTCTCATAGGTCAGGCATGTAGCATTCATGCAGCGAGTGCGTATTCTCTGTTCTCGCCGGCGGCTACGAGTACAAGTCATCAAGCAGGCGACGCCCTAGACGGTCTTGGGGCAAAACATCCCATAAAAGGGGCTAGACGAAGCCATGAATCTGTGCCGTGCTCACTGAGAGCGCGCCATTGTCATTGTACATTGTGAGCACTCCCCAGACAGATTGTGCGATCGTTTGATTGATTCTGGCAAATGTCATACAACGAGGATGAGGAGCCTCCTCCGCCGAGGCCCGGGCCGGCGAGGCCGACGCGGCCAGTGCTGCTCACCAAGCACCACAACTCCGACGCGCCCTTGGCCTACAACGAACAGAAGGTGCTGCTCGAGCTCAACGGCGTCACCTCCGCCGCCTCCAGGGCGTCGCTGGACCTCGTTGCCGTCATCGACATCAGCGTCAGCATGGAAGGGGTCAAGCTCGACAACGCCAAGAAAGCCCTTACCTTCATCGTTCGCAAGCTCACAGACCGCGACCGTCTCAGCATCGTCCAGTTCGACCACGAGGCCTCCTGCGTCTGCCACCTGCGCCGCATCACCGAGGCTGCCCGCGCGGAGCTAGAGGCCAAAATCAGCGGCCTCCAGACCCGAGGCGCCACCAACATCGCGGCTGGATTAATTACCGCCCTCGCCGTGGTTAAGGACCGCAAGTTCACCGCCGGCCGCTCGGCCAACATCATGCTCTTGTCCGACGGCATGCAAACTGACGGCGACGCTAGGAGTGTCGAACCCGGAGACGTGCCCGTGCACACCTTCGGCTTCGGAGCCAGCCACGACCCCACGTTGCTGGGTGCGATAGCGAAGAAAAGCCTGGGCGGGGTGTACAACTACGTCGCCGATAGCAACGACCCCGCCAAACTCTCCGATGCATTCTCCAGGATCCTGGCCGGCCTCGTCACCATCATCGCCCAGGACCTCGAGCTCACCGTCAAGCCGTTCCCGGACGAGGCGATCATCAATAAGGTGGACGCCGGAATCTACCCGGCGGATCTGCCTCGTGACGGCACCTCCCCCGTCACGGTCAGGTTCGGCACCCTCTATAGTGAAGAGTCGCGAACCGTCGTCATTGACCTCGCACTAAGAGAAAGCACCAAGTCCCGCTCGTACCTCGCCACTGTTGCTCAGGTCGAGTACAGGTTCACCACGGCTCAGGGCCAGGCGGTCACCTCCGACCCCGAGCGGATCACCATAAAACGCAGCGGGAAAGTAACCGCCACGGCCGACGTGCCGTCCGCCGTGGAGGTCGAGGTGATTCGGCTGGAGCATGTGAATTCGATCCGGAAGGCGGTGGAGACGGCCGACAAGGACCGAGTGGAGGAGGCGTGGAACATACTGATGGAGGCACTGCGTAAGC
>BCLH01001593.1:32183-61026 GCA_001602315.1 Zoysia pacifica | reverse complement strand
CAGCGGTCGCGGCCGCCCCTCCACGAAATCAGCGAGCCCCGGTGCGAATCATCCCCTGTACTCCCAGCTGCAGCTCGTTCATCACTTGGAGCCCCTCCTTTTCTCACCCCTCTGCCCCATAAAGCTTTCCCGGCATGCCCAAACCCTAGCAGCTTCTCTTTTCTCCAGATCGCGCTGCCGTTTCCTCCATTGCTAGCGGAGCTCGAATTTGTCGCAGTCATTGCCGCACACCAGGCCGAGCTGCTCCTCGAGGAGCTGCGCAAGGGAGTGCTGGAGCCCCTCCAACCATCCATTTTTTCATTCCCGGCAGTGAGCAGCACGAATCGAAAGTATTCCCCAAAATCCCCCTTTTTGGCTCCATCGTCGGCTCATTGCCAAATTCATCCTCCTCGGTAAACCTTTCTCCAATTCCTAGCACTATTTGGTGCTCCACGACATTGTCCAACCTACTGACCATTTTTTCCCTCTCTTTTGTTCATCGAGGAAGATACAGTTCACGATGTCACGGATGGCGCCGATATGAACGTGCAGCCCCTGACGATGACGACGCACTTCCAAGCCTCTCTGACGACTTTAGGAGCTATGCCGGTCTTCTACGCACACCTGTGAAGCTAATGGTGAAAGAACCCCAAGCAAATGCGTACCGCAGGCAGCACCATACGCCGCCGAACTTCGGTGCTCCGCCGCCGTTCGTCGTCGGTGTTGTACAGTAAGCTCCAATGGCTAATACCCCCCTAATCCATGATCCCCATATCCATGTCATCACTTTAGTGATCATATCATGCCGAAAAAAACCCTTGAAATCCATGATTTCTAGCAACGCCGGCGAGCCTCCGGCCACCCTGGGCGCCATTGCTGCCTTTGAGCTCGATTGGGATCTGCTGTGGCGACGTGGGATCCGCTGTGGCATTCTGTGTGGCCTCCTGTGTGGCTTCGCCTGATTCCAGCATTTTAAATCTTAGAAAATCCGTCATAATTTGTAGAAAGGTCATAAAATTGCAAAGTAAATTTTGTTGGAATCCTTATACAAATATCTACACATTACATTTATTCATCACTTCTGTTATGCATCAAATTAAAAATAGATAAATAAATTCAGAAATCAAAAACTATTATAAGTGCATATCTCCATTTTCATGCATATTAAAAAATTTAAAAATGTAAGATTAGGTTCTAATAAATATAATAGGTCATCATATAATTAATTAGAATTTATTTTCTTATATATTATTTATAAACTATTTATTAGACCTAGGTACTATTTAATTCACTAGAAATTCATAGTATTGTAATAAATTATAAAATTGGTTCAGAAATTAGTTTATAGCCTTACTAATTTTATGAACAACTAACATTGTAATCTATGTCTTCAAGAATCATATTAACAAGATGTAGAAATAGTTCCACTATTATGACCAAATAGAATATTATAGAAAACTCTTTCTTTTAGGTAAAAATCAGATCCTTGCCCTATAAATGTAGTTAGTGTTTTAATTTTATAAACTCATTTGCGCATGAACAATTCGCACATAAACCCTTGTCATATACATTCATAAGCATATCATCGCATGTGAACTTATCGTCGCATGCGATGACGAGTTAAAACATTAAAATGCTATTAGGTGCATAACTGATCATCGCCCGCATATCGTTTCATATATTTAGGAGGCGACGTGGAAGGCCAGCTGGTGGATCTGGTTGCTCCGGAGCCGTCTATTGCTGTTGAAGATCTTCCTCTCTTGTTTGTGCTACCATTGCAAAAGCCCAGGCAAACCCTGGTGCATTAATCCTTTTTAAAGTTCTTCTTTTATCACTGCGTATGATATGGTTAATGTACTGCGTATTAAGTTGTAGAAATTATTTGGAATCATAGACTGCATGATAGTACCATTTACCCCTATTGAGCTTATGTTGTTACATGTAACTTGATGTAGAGCTAGGCTAAGTTTTATTTCATATTAGAAGTCAAGTGAATGAAAAGTCACTCGCGAGATATAGGTTTTAAAACAAATTACACTAAGAGTTTATTATATCCCACAAATTATTAAACCTGAGACCGGACGGAGATGTTATATAAGAGGGTCTGAGAAGGCTGGGCCTTCACGGTGGTTGCGTTGTCTGTATCGATTAAGGACCGATTCGAGTGTGCCTCTGATGAGTAAGTTTAAACAGTATCGAATGCATATTGGGGACATGGGACCCAAGAAACCGATGTAGCAAAACGCGGTAGTGGTTGGACGAACACTATCTCTCTTTTGGCAAGGAGAGTAGAGAAAGACTTGTGTTTAACTATAGACAGACCTGAGGGGTTATCGCATAGAGGACCCTGTTCTTGGTAGCGGTGAGATTATCGGACCGGCCCTATGGTGTTGAGCAAAAGGTTGCCACGTGCAGCTTACAGGAAGCGCGTACGTGTCATGTGTTTCGGGTTTTCTCAACTGGCGTAAATTGATTATAATCGTTGCCCCTCACAGTAACGAGCACTACTTATTCACTGCGTCATGTCGTAGCAATAACTAAACTTAATTAATAATATAAATTGTTTGCTTAGTTATAGGCAATTTCTTGGTAACCATGCTTGCTCTAGTTTCTAGTGCAATTTGAATTTACATTCCGTGAACTTAACTTACCGTTAAAAGTTGAAAATAAAGATCCACTGATAGTGCTACGTTTTATGCAAATGGCCCTCCCATGTGAGTCAGCCTTAGCATATCCTTCTGAAAGTGCATCTAAGATCCTTTGTGGATTTTAGGATGAATTGTGACAAACAATGAAAGTACTTGATGGCACTTTGTAAGTATGTCTGCAGGAACTATGCTCATGGAACTCGATTGACCCCCAAAAAGGAAAAGAGAATCGTTGGCTCCTTGGCTCCGGTGTTATTAGTCTTTATATTTTCTTGAGTCATAGAACCACCGTACTATCAAGAGGGTTCAGCATTTTACAGTCTTAAAAATGGTTAAGTGCTCAAAGTTTCGCATTCCATCGTTATCTTAATCATCTTAGTTTGGTTACTGGCTCCGGACTTGTTCAGTGTCTTAGACTTGTCCACCCAGTGGCCGGACTCCAAAGAGGGAGCACGTAGCTCACCTCAGACTAATCTGCGGGCCAAGTTGCGGACTCTAGAGCGCTGTTCACTGCGACAGAGCTAGACTAGTCCACCCCTCTAGACCAGTCGAGGCCCAGACTTATCCGTCAGGGCCTGTAGACTCCAGAGAAGGAGCACCCCGTTAACTTTCGGACTTGTCCGCTGGGCGGGCGAACTCCAGAGCGTTTACACTGCGACCTGACCGGATTTATTTGCTCGACCAGACTAGTTTGCTAGCAGACTTGTCCGTGCCCTCTGCGGACTCCTGAGAGATGACCATATTACTGATGAGCCCGATGTCCGAACTAGTCCACTCCTGATATTTTTGGAAGGTCATCCTTGATTGATCTATATAATCCTCCTTCCCCCCATGTCTTAGGGTTACCAAAAGCTTGCACATCTTTTCAAATCACGCCCTGAGACCCTTTGAGATCCACCTCTCCTCCTTTGATTGAAGGAACAGGAGATTGTGAGTCCTTCACCTCTCGTTTCGATTTGAGCACTTGATCTTTTCATTGCAGAACTTGCAGAGTCTTTTACTCTTGGAGATTCCTCCTAGATGGCTAGATGTCGCTCGAAATCCATCAAGACCATTGTGGTGAGATCCGAGAGGTTTGTATCACCCCCATTGATTTAGTGAAAAACCAAGTTGATCTTTGTGGTCACATGGAGAGGTTTAGGATTGAGTGCAACCCGGTCCTTTGTGGACTCTTCAACAGAGACGTAGGCTTCTGTGTGGAGCTGAACTTCGATCAAAAATCCATGTGTCTCTTGTCTCCATTTTGATTTGTGTTTGATCTTTTTTCACTACGATTAGCGGACTTATCCGCAAGGACCGAACTTGTCCGCTAACGGACAAGTCCGACTGACCGAACTAGTCTGTCCTCTGTTTTACTGATCGAATTGTTTTTAAGTCTCGATTTTCAGGACGTTGCCTATTCACCCCCTCTTTAGACAACTTTGAATTGGTTTCAGAGCAAAGACTCTCTTTTCAATAGCTTAACTGCTAGGAGAGTTAAAGATGTCTACCGAGAAGATCGATGATTCGTCCACAAGTAAGAAGAACTACACCTACGTCCAATTCGACTACAACGAGCTGAAGAATAAGCTAAAGATTGGACAAGCCTCGAGGAAGATTCTTATCTTCGATGGAACCTTCTACGTGCACTGGAAGTTTAGGATGATCATCTACCTCGAGTCGATGGGGCCACAAATTTTGAAGATTGTGGAGATGGGTTTCACTTTTGAGAATAAAGAAAATCCTACTCAAAAGGATGAAGTCAACATGCACCACAACGCTCAAGTTGCTTCCGTGATCATTTCGGCGCTAAGCCCAAATGAGTACACGAAGGTGATGGGACAAGAAATTCTCACAAGATTTGAAAAAAAGCTTAGATCATCCATGAAGAGACGGACACCGTCAAGGAAGCAAGAGAAAATCTCCTAAGAGGACAATACAACTTGTTCATTAGGAAGAAGAATGAAGGACCTTAAGAAGTTCATGATTCTCTCATGGAGATTGTCAACAAGAGAAGAGCAGAGCACTAAGAGTGAAGCTTGAAGATATTGAGGTCAACAAAAGGTTACTTCAAACCCTTCAACCTTGAAACTCACATTTATGTACTTTATTAAGAAGAAAGAAAACTTCAGGAACTTCACCACAAATGAAGTATTCGAATGATTTCTTGCAAACAAGATCAAGATGAAGAGGCAAGAAGGGTCAACTCCCTAATCGGCAACACTATTTCCGAAGAAAAGGGCATAGCCCTAAAAGCCAAAGGGAAGAAGGTGTACATTTAAAGCTCAAGCGAAAAAGAAAGCGATGATGAAGAGTTCGCGCTGCTCATGAGGAAGTTCAAGAAGTTCATGAAGAAAGACAGCTTTCCACAAGAAGAGCTTTAGCAAATGTAAAACTAGAAAATCTAAGAGAACTTGCTATGAATGTGGAGAGGAAGGTCATTTTATTGCAGAATGTCTCAACGCCAAGAACAAGGACGAGAAGGAGAAGAAGAGTGATAAGGAGTACAAGAAGGACAAAGGCAAGAAGTACAATAAACAAGCCCACATAGAACAAGAATGGAACTCTGACTCTGAAGATGGTGGAATCGTTACATTGGCGATAGGCGTCACTCCAACCAGCACCTCTCTCTTCGAAAGCTTGAGTGATGAAGAAGAAGCTGCACCACTTGTCTCATGCCAAAAGGGTCAAGGGTATTAAAATCTAAACTTGACTCTAGCGATAGTGAAGATGATGATGATGTGCCTAACTTGCTTGAACTAATAACCGTACTTGAGAAATAAAGAGATGAAATTGAGAGGTAAGAGGATATTCTTGAGAAGCAAGAAAACTTGCTCATTCTTGAGAAGAGAGAAACCTTGATCTCGAGAATATCCTAGCTCTTGAGAGGAAGAAAGTAGATGAATTAACTAAAGCTTTGGCTAAAGTTAATGATGCAATCCAAACCTTTAGATTCACTACTGATGCACGTCAAAAGGAGTTTAACACATTGGAAAAACTCTACTCTTCTCTTAAAGTGCAAATTAGCGAACCTAAAGGAGAAGCATCTTCCTTTTTTGCCCCTCTTTGCCTGTTATTTATGATAGGTGCAAAGATATAGAGATTGAGAAATTCATTGAGAATGAGAAGATCATCATGCAACTTCAAGAACAAGTAAAGACTCTCAATGCACAAGCTCAACAAAGCAAGATCTCCATCGAGCAAGAAAAGGCCAAGTACGCAAAAGAAGCGTATATGAACACTCGATGCCCACATGTTAAGGATGGCATTGGTTATGAGATATCCTTGATTATGAGAAGGGTAAGATTCACAATGCAAGAGAAACACAGCAAAGAGTTCGTAAAATTCACCAAGGGAGGAAGTTACAAGGCCAAGACTGAAGCTTCTTCAACACCTCCTCCAAAGAACTCTAATGCTCTTCATTGTGCTAAACTTTTTCATAATTTTGATGCTTCTTATGTGCTAACCAAGAATGCTTTTGGTAGAGTTATTGCTAGATATGTTGAACCACGTCACAAGAACACCAAATCTTGTGTGTGGGTTCCAAAATCTCTTGTTACTAATGTGAAAGGACCCAAATAAATTTGGGTACCTAAAAACAAAGCCTAATCTATTTTGTAGGAATACTCCTCCAGTGGAAGAAGTTGGGTGATTGACAGTGGCTGCACCCAATCATATGACCGGGGAGGAGAAGATGTTCTCATCTATTGAAGAGGACAAGGCTCAAGATGACAGTATTATCTTCAGGGATGACAAAAAGAGGAAGTAATCGGTCTTAAAAAAATTGCTATTTCCAATGACCTATCCATTACGAATGTTCTATTGGTTAAATCTTTGAGCTACAACTTGTTATCCATGTCACAATTGTGTGAGGTGGGTTACAATTGTTTGTTCACCAATTATGATGCGACCGTCTATAAATAAGAAAGTTGTACTGTGTCATTCGAAGGATACTTGAAGGAAAAACTTTATCTATTAGATTTCTCTACTAATGAAGTAGACCCAGATACGTGTCTTGTTGCCAAGTCAACAATGGGTTGGTTGTGGCGTCGCCGCCTAGCCCATGTTGGCATCAGGAACCTTAATAAACTCCAAAAAGAGGGTCATATCATAGGACTAACAGATGTTTGCTTTGAGAAAGATAAAATTTGCAGTGCATACCAAGCCGGAAAGCAAGTAGGAGCAAGCCATCCATCTAAGAACATAATGATGACTACAAGACCCTTGGAGATGCTACACATGTACTTATTTGGCCCGTGGCATATATTAGCATTGGCGGTAACAAATATGGTCTCGTTATTGTTGATGATTTTTCTCGCTTCACTTGGGTATTATTTTTGCATGACAAAGGTGAAACAAAGAGTGTGCTTAAAACATTCTTGAGAAGAGCTCAAAATGAGTATGAAGTGACGATCAAGAAGATACGAAGCGACAATGACACTGAGTTCAAGAATACATAAGTGGAAGAATATCTTGATGAAGAAGGCATCAAGAATGAATTTTTAGCACTTACTCCCCTCAAAAAAATGGGGTTGCTGAAAGGAAGAATCGAACGCTTATTTAGATGGTAAGGACAATGCTAGATGAGTACAAGATGTCCGATCGCTTTTGAGTTGAAGCTGTCAACACTGCATGCCATGCAAGCAACCACTTGTATCTATATCGACTCTTAAAAAAAACTCCCTATGAGCTTCTCATCGGTAACAAGCCTAAGATCTCATACTTTTGAGTTTTAGGAAGCAAATGTTATATGCTAAACAAGAAACTCAAATCCTCCAAGTTCTTACCTAAAGTTGATGAAGGGTTCTTGCTTGGTTATGGATCAAATGCTCACACCTACCGTGTATTCAACAAAATCAATGGTTGCATTAAAATAGCACGTGACGTGACGTTTGATGAATCTAATGGCTCCCAAGAGGGGCAAGTTGTTAATGAAATTACATATGATGAAGAGCTTCGGCCGTGGCAATTAAGAGGATGACACTTGGTGAGATCAAGCCATAAAAAAAATCAAGAGTCATCTACATCCACAACTCAAGAGGAAGACAAGAAGTGTTGAATCAAGCGAAGAGCACCACAAGTAGTCAATGATGAAGATGATCAAATCGACAAGCTTCCCATTCATGATCAACACATTGAATAAAACAATGAAGAGACAAGGCCACAAGTGCAACATCCACGAGTACACCAAACTGTGCAATGAGATCACCCCGTCGAGCAAATTCTTGGTGACATTGATAAGGGGGTAATCACTAGATTTTGTGTTGCTAAATTTTATGAGCATTACGTGTTTGTTTCTTGTCTTGAGCCTCTTAGGGTGGAAGAAGTGCTAAATAATTCAGACTAGTAATGGCTATGCAAGAAGAGCTCAACAACTTCACAAGAAATGAAGTTTGGACTCTTGTGGAATGACCCAAGCAAAACATTGTTGAAACCAAGTGGGTTTTTCGCAACAAGAAAAATGAAGATGGTGTTGTGGTAAGAAACAAAACGAGATTGGTAGCCAAAGGATACTCTCAAGTTGAAGGTTTGGATTTCGATGAAGCTTATGCTCCTGTAGCTAGACTTGAGTCAATTCGAATATTACGTGTCTTTGCTACACACCATGATTTCAAGCTATTCCAAATGGATGTGAAAAGCGCTTTCCTCAATGGTTCGACCAAAGAAGTACACGTTGAGAAACCATCAGGTTTTGAAGATCAAAAGTACCTGAACCACATGTACAAGCTTCACAAAGCTCTCTATGGGTTGAAGCAAGCACCAAGAGCTTGGTATGAGTGCTTGAGAGACTTTCTCATCAAGAAAGGCTTCAAAATAGGAAAGGCTGATTCTACTCTTTTCACAAAGAAAGTTTCTAATGGTATCTATGTATGCCAAATATATGTCGATGACATTATATTTGGTTCTACTAACAAGTCTCTTTGTGATGAGTTTAGCAAGTTTATGACCAAACACTTTGAGATGTCTATGATGGGAGAATTGATCTTCTTCCTAGGATTTCTAGTGAAGCAATTAAGAGAAAGGACTTTCATTTGCCAAGCTCAAGACATGATTAAGAAGTTTGACATGGCAAATGCAAAGCCAATGAAGACTCCTATGCCTACTAAAGGCCATCTTGATCTCAACAAGAAGGACAAATCTATCGATCAAAAGATATATCGCTCCATGATTGGATCTCTCCTTTACTTATGTGCATTTAGGCCAGATATCATGCTTAGTGTGTGTATGTGTGCAAGATTTCAAGCCGATCCGGAAGAATGTCACTTAGTGGCCGTGAAGAGAATTTTGAGATATTTAGTTCATACACTAAACATAGAATTATGGTACCCCAAAGGCTCAAAATTCAATTTCATTGGGTATTTCGATGCGGATTATACCGGATGCAAAGTAGCCTGTAAAAGCACATCGGAGACTTGCCAGTTCTTGGAAAGATCTCTAGTGTCTTGGTCGTCTAAGAAACAAAATTTCGTTGCCCTTTCACAGCCGAAGCGGAGTATGTCGCAGCCAGTAGTTGTTGTGCTCACCTTCTGTGGATGCGGCAAACTCTAAAGGATTATGGTCACACTTTGAACCATATTTCACTCCTATGTGACAATGAGAGCACCATAAAACTTGCTTACAATCGATGTGAGCACTCCCGCACCAAACATATAGACATCCGACACCACTTCCTAAGAGACCACTCCATCAAAGGGGACATAAAAATTTCCCATGTATCCATACAAGCAACTAGCCGACATTTTCACCAAACCCCTAGATGAGAGACGTTTTTGTGAGCTTAGGAATGAACTAAATATCTTTGATTCTTAGAACGTGGCTTGAGGTGTTGCACATCTACTATGGCATAGGATAGATTTTGAAAATAAAAGATTTGCAAAATATCTTGCATGTTTTGTTTTTGGAAATCTCAAAAAAATTAGAAAATTTCATTATGGGAAGTGTAATCATGGTTGATTGATTGATTGTTTCTGATCACACTTTGCATAACGATGTTTGGGTTTTGAAAATTTGTCCAATGGTTCACTTTTCTCCAACATCAAAGATCTACTCCTTGATTTAAGACTGCGAGAGCTGGACAAGTCTGTAGTCCCGAATTAGTCCGCCAGCGGACAAGTCCGTGGACCTGGACAAGTTCGGACCATGGGGTCTATTTAAACCTCGAGTCTTCTTCTTCTCCAAACACTATTCCACTTTCTCCTGTGCCAAACCATAGATGGTGACTCCCATGGCAATCCGGCATTTCGACCAATGGAAAGTTAATCCATTCCGTGGAAAAGCTTCCCCACCCTCGGACTAGTCCGGAACCTTGAAAGTCCGCTCCTTTTTCATCCACGTTTGAAGGTAATCTCTTCTCTAGTGTTTGAGTTTGAAATGTGGTTGTTTCCATTCATAACTTTCAAATCCCTTCCATGAGGTCACTCCTAGGATGCTATAAGTGCTTTGTATGCAATATGGCTAGGAGTTGTGGTAAGATATAAAAGTTGTGAAGATTTGTTCTTCGTGTGCACTGTTGAGCTCCAGACAAGTCCGGGCGGTCGGACTAGTCCCCTTGCGGACAAGTCCACTGCAAGGCAGACCACATTGAACAAGTTCAATCAATTTTGATCAATCATCCGCTCATTCCAATCTAATCCTATACTCTATGCCAGTTGTCAGCATGTCAGTTGAAGGCAGCTTTCGCCGTGTGGTCAAGAAAGTAGGTACTAAGAAGAGAAAGGTTCATCTTCCGGTTGTAGATCATGATGACACTCCAGAGGAGCCTCAGACTATCAACATGGTGCTAGATAAACCTTTGGATCATGAGAGAGGCAGGGGAGGTGTGGACTATATGAGAAATGCTTCAGCAACTGTGATAAGGAGAGGAGAGAACTGCTATGCTGAGGGCAAGCAAACCTTTGATACTAGATTTTGAAGTTACTTTCATGCTGATTACTTCTATTCCATATCCTTGAAGTTGAAGAATCCAGTGATTGACATGCCGTGGGTTGATTGGGAGTATATGACCCGGAGGAACAATTCTGTTTTCAATGATTGAGGCTTGCACTTATCTTGGGATCAAGGGCATCTTGGGTTTTCAGTACCCATAGAAAATGGCAGTAATAGCTCAGTTCTATGCCACTCTCTATTATCATCAGGAAGGAGAGGCTAAGATTTCTTGGATGACAGAGTCAGAACAGTACTCAGTGATAGTGCAACAGTTTGTCAACATCATCAAGTTTCGCAGTGGTTTCTCTTGTCCAGCTCAGATTCACAAAGAGCCAGTACTTGATGTTAATGAGATAGACTTTATGTATGACACCTCCTCTCACTTCTCTCCACCAAACACTACCGGGTTCCTCCCTTCTATAAGGTAATGCATCACATTCTTAGGAAGACTTTGGCTCCTAGAGAAGGCGATGCATCTAATCTTCATGGTCATGGAAGGAACCCCCTCAAGTGGTTGTCGGGTCAAGAGAAGTTCAACACTTTTGACTTTATATTCTTTGAGATTCTTGATATTGTACAAAAGCCAAATAGGGCATGCGTTTATGCCCCCTATATCATGTGCATGATCTAGAAGATCACTGGCAAAGTGTTTGAGAAGGAGTCAAAGATCACTGGCAAAGTGTTTGAGAAGGAGGAGTCACATAAGAAACTTCAACCTCAAGTACCGGCTGTTGTTACACAAGCTCCACCTTCCACTCGTCTAGCTACTAGGAGGGCTCTTGCCAGTTCACCTCCATCATCCTCTCATGGTAGAAGTGGGCTGTTCAAGATTCTCAAGGGTTTCTTCAAGATATGTTAGAACATTAATGCTCGTGCTCAAAAGGAAAGGGTTGCACACTAGAACTACTAAGGAATGGCAATGCCAATAGGGCATGCCTCATTCATCGGACAGCACAGACATTGAAGAAGAAGCTCCTCCCATTTATGACCCATTTGCAGATCTTACTTATGAGGAGCTTGCATACTTTGGACAGCAGCCAGATGAGGACTCTAAGGAGACAGCTAGTGATGATGATGCCAAGGAGTAGTTGCCACTCTCTCTCTCTCTCTTTTCTTTCCTTTTTGGTGTTGTCACATCCCAAATCTCAAGTTAAGAAAAAAGTGAGTTTTAAAATTTTTTCTTTCCTTGACAATCTAGTTAGGCCAATTTTTTAAAATTTTCCTTTAAAAGGAACTAAAAATTAGAAAGTAGTTATCTAGAAGTCAAATTTTGAAACATAAAATGTGAATTGGACAAGTGTTTGAGCTCTTCTTTTTCATTTCGAAATTTGATTTTTGGAGTTTGAATTTTTCCCAAAAATCTTAGCCCTAAATTCAATCTAGAATCCACATAGAATAGGAAAAAGGAGGGAATTCGAAATTTGCTAGTGGGCCGAAAATTCCTTTCCCAGGCCGGCCCACTTCCTCTCTTTTTTCTCTCCTCCGGTCCGGCCCACTTCACTTTCCTTTCCCGCACTTCACTTTCCTTTCCCTCTGGCCCAGTCGCGCTTCTCCCTTGTCGTCTTCCTCGCCATCGCTCGCCGCGCATGCACCGGCCGACAGGGCAGGCCAGCCCCGCCTAGCAGCACTAGTGAGTTGCACCAGAGGAGGGCCGTGACGGCGCTGCACGTCGCCGTAAACCTCTGCCATCGCGCCGGAGCCAGGGGAAAAGCAACGTCGTTGACGTTCGTTAGAGCGGCGGCCTTGTCGCCATGCCATTGAAGCCGACCACCGCCCACCGCTTGCCGACCTGCACGGACCCCGCGTTGGCTACGCGCTGAGCCGCCACGACGCCTAAACCGGCCACGCAGCTGTCGAAACCGCCCAACGATTGCCGCCGACTGCCCCGCTCACTGCCGCGCCGAGCTCGCCCCCCCCTCGCCGACTCTAAAATCATTCCCCTCCGTGCTCGCGCGTCTCCTTCGCTCCACCGCACCCCAGCGCACCCGCACAGCTCTCTCCTCGCCAGAAAAAAATCTTCTCCGCCACCAATTTCACCTTCTTCTCCGAATTCGACCGCCGCCACCCCTCTCCGGTGAGCACCTCCTTCCCGGCCGCCATTTTCCAATTCCTCGCACCGGTAGCACTGCAAGCCCCTAGGAAACTAACCGAGCTCAAGAGATGGGTAGCCGTAGCACCTTTTGGCCGGTCCACGTGAGACACCACCGTGCTCCGCCATCCGCGTCCCGCCGGCCGTCGTTCCAAGCCAACCGGTGAAACCACACGCGTCACAGTGTGTACCTGAGTATGACTGTGACCCTGAGTATGGAGAAGGTGCACACCAAGTTTCGCACCAGACGGAGCACCGTGCTGCCGGGAACGGACGCGCGAACCTGCGCACCCAAAACGCGTCCAGAGCGCCAGAGCGCGCCCAGAGCGCATTCGGGGCGCGCACTGGCACGCCGCGTTTCCGTTGCGGCAGTAGCCGAATGCTAACGTCAACCCCACCATTGCGTAGAGTTTGACCCAAGGATAACAAGACACTAGTTGTTGCCTCGAGATTCGTGATCAAGTTATCGGGAACGCGAACCAATGTCGGGAGCACGCTCGGTGTCACCGGGAGCGCGGTCGACCCGTGTGAACCCCGAACTTTCACGTGTCCACGAAAACCCCGAACTATCACATGTCCACGGAAACCCCGAACTTTCACGTGTCCATGGAAACCCCAAACTTTCACGTGTCCACGAAAACCCCGAACTTTCACGTGTCCACGAAAACCCCGAACTTTCACGTGTCCACGAACATTCCCGTGAACCCCGAACTTTTCCGTGTCCACGGAAACCCTGAACTTTCACGTGTCCACGGAAACCCCGAACTTTCACGTGTCCAAGGGAACCCCGAACTTTCACCACAACCCACGGGTCCACAGGAAAATCCCCGATTTCGGGCACCTGAGTGCCCAGAGGGCATGGACACAGGCCGAACCACATGTCCAGACAGATTTTTCTGCAGTCCGTCATAGCACATTGCCGCTAACTTTACCGCCACATCTTAACTCCGATCATCACAACCAATATACCATTGGAACCCACATCATAAGCCCTACCATCCTAGCCAATTCAAACTCCATAACTTGTTTGGTGTTTGTTTCTTTTTCTAGTTTCTTAGTTGTTCTTTGGTAGTTTATTTGTAACTATTGCTTGTAGCAAAAGAAGAAGAAGTTGAAGCCGCCCAAGAGCCCGAAGAGCCTAAAGAACCCGAGCCTGAAGTGGAGTTCGAAGAAGCAACTGAAGGCAAGTCCTAACCCATCTTAAGCCCATTGAACCCATGTTTTATTTACCGCGCCAATAGACAGCGATGTTAGCCTACTTTAGAATGTGTTAAACATTGTGTAGTTTAATACCTATTCGATCTTAGGTATTTATATTTATGTCAGTAACTTGCTGTATAAATATAGATATTTCCATTGAAAACCATTACCGACGTGTCCTTGATAACTGTAGGAATTTCCGTTCCTAGTTAGTTTTACAGAACGGATACTACCTTGTTACTAGAACTGCTTAGTACTCCATCTGCGGTGCTCTACACCGCCACACCATCTACCATTAATTTACAAAATGAGTTATAAAGAGTTTGGTGGTGTGAGTATAAACAAAAGGGATGGGATTAGAACAACTGGTGCTAAGTGAAGAGGAAACGTTTCTGGTCGTGGGGTGAGGCTCACCTGAGGTGATGGTGATAAGTGTGTAGGCTTCGCTGTGGTCCACCTGCCGTGGACGAGACCGCCACCCCTGCCATATAAGGACCGGTTCGTTAGCCCTCGACTTAGTAATTTCCGTGCAACCACAGAACCTATACTTTTTGAACAGGACTTATTCTCTCTACGTATTCTTTCCACATCGAACCACTTGGGGGTTGGTAGTGAAGACACAAGGGAACAGGAGAAGGGCGTGAGATGACTCGTTGCCTGGCCTTCGACGGTAATTGCCCGCGTCATGGGAGCGTAAGCCCACGGATATAGCCTGTAGTTTGGTAATACTCTGGATTGAAGGGGACCAGAAAAAGGCGTGAATGCGGTGGATATTCACGACCCGGCTACGAGAATGTACCGACGCGTCATCGACGGCCTGAAAAACCCCGAGGGATGGCCCATGTTTGCACCTTGAGTGGAATCTGTGGAAAACTGCGTAGATGTGGATAGATGTTATGTAACTCTAATGATCAGGAGTAGGATAACCTGTGGGTACAGTGTACAATCTCTGTAGAGTTAAAAATCCTTCTGAATGGGCCGTTGTCACGGTATTGACATGCTACTGTTCGGGCGCCCTATGATTCGACTTTATTCATTGCCTTGATGCGTGAGTGGGGGTAGCGACCCATGTTTTGGAATTGCATGGTTGTGTGCCTAGGGCCGGCACGAGAGTGCTTACGCCCAATATAAAACTTGGGAACTGCGGAGAGGAGTGAAAATCTTTCCCAGGTCCACTCTACTAAAATATTGCCAATGCTCTTCTCTCTACTTTAAATTCTCTTCTAGTAGGGAGCCGGCATGAAAACATGCTTTCCGCAAAACTTTACCCCCAAGCTTTCCTTGCTTCGCTACGGCGAAACCCCTTACCTACTTCTTGTTGGGACTTGCTGAGTACCTTTGTACTCACTCCTTCCGTTGTTGCTACTTTTGCTCAGAAGAAGAGGATGACGAAGAAGATGCTGACTACGAAAAGTAGAAGTCTCGTTCGCCGTCAAGTTGCATGTGATGTGTGTATAGACTAGGTGTGGTTTGTCTAGAGTCGCTGTGCCGACTCATGCTTGTACTCTAGTCTTGTTTGCCGAACCTCGTACGTCGTGTAGTGTGTTGTAATAAAGTATGAGTAATAAATACCGCTTTGTTCTGAATGTGCGTACCAGCTACAGATCCAAGGAATGGTACAGGTGGCACATAGACGCTCCTTTCTGAAAGGGGGTCTGACAGGGTGGTATCATAGCCGTACTTGACCGTAGGATGAGACCATAGGTTGTGAGACGTTGCAGCATACAGTTAGAACGATATGTTTCCATGGAAAAACTACGTTCTAGTGGGGCTTAGTCCCACACGCGTTTGTTTGTTCGCGTACTGTTTATATTATGCTGTATACTGTCTTTATAGTACTGACCATGTTTTGCTGCCTCTTGCCGATGGCCTCTGAGGGATGGATCCACCTTGGCCCAGAAGCGAGTAGGACCGACGGGTTTCCCGCAATCCTTACCCGCACGCTTGCACGGTTCGGGTACACCATGGCGGTGTCCTAGCGTTGGAAGTGTCTGGATGCCGAGGAATACGTCCTATACGAGGTAGAGGCGGCCTTGGTGGCGTATCCACTACCGCTGTGGACGTCGCTGACCACAGGCCCCACCTACAGTGCAGCTCTGCAGGGTGCTGCACGGGAGGTGCTACTGCACGTGTGTACGGTGAACCTCGACATCACCGGTGTCACACCAGTGCGGTATTTCCTGGTGTTCACCACGACTCACCCGACGTGGGTTCACCGGATGGGCACACTCGACAGCCCCACCAGGACCGTTGATGACCCCACCCTCGTGGAGACGGCGCAGTACCTGCACGCGCAGCACCGGCTCTACGAGGTGGTGAGGGGACAGTGGCTCCAGCAGTCCCTTCGGGCCTTTTCCGTCGAGGGGCAGGTGGCAGAGTTGCAGGAGCAGCTGGAGATTGCCCACACCCAGAGAGACGCTGCTCAGGTGCAGCTGACAGCTGCTCAGATGCAGTGGGACGAGTTGCAGACCCAGCTCGGAGACGTGCAGGGGCAGCATGACTCAGCGCTACACCAGCTTGCTGCCGCCCATGCCAAGCTCACCGCAGTACAGGCGACGGAGGAGGGGCTCAAGCGAAGCCTCACGAACCAGCACGATTCTCATCAGCGGCATGTGAGGATTCTGAGGCGTCAGTTGCGCACTCAGATGCACTTCCCGTACCCTCCAACTCGTAGGGGTACGAGAAAGAGTGTGCCGGGAGTGGGAGCAGCACGTGGGGGAGGAGCACACAGCTCCCCAGCGTCGGCCGAGAGTGCTTCGGTACGCCGAGGCTCCCGCACCTGGATTACTCCTCGCAAGAGTAGTCTGATGCGCCTCTCCGACGGGAGGGTGGTGTTGCCACCCCACGCCTCGGTGCTGGACCAGGAGACTCGTGATGCCATCTACACACAGGTGGCGCAGCTTCCTCCACTTCAGGACGGCGAGGGTTGTAGCCGCAGGAGCCCTCTTGCCTGTGCACTTAGTGCGGGTGAGCCGGACCTGCGCGACGACTCCGACGAGCCGATGGAGGAGGAGTCAGAGCCCAATTCCAGTGTAGAGGTGGTTGGGTTCACCGTAGGCCGTGCGCAGGCACCCCGTGGAGCCGACACTTCAGCCACACAGGTGAAGCCTGTGGTCGGTCCGAGCTAGCCGCCGACTCACGATGGCGAAGAATAGGAGGATTTTTCTGCTGGATGCTGGTTTACGGTGGACACTAGCGAGGGAGTTCGAGCAGCTGTAGTTGTTAAGATGACTACTCTTTTGCTCCCACTAGGCTAGTTAGGGAGGCCCACCTTTGTAGTGGTGGATGACGTTGCTGGTGGCAACGGATTTTTGAGAATGTATTTAGTACGACTCCCGTAGTGTGACCTGCAGTTGGAATCGCAGACTCAGTAGTTGTAACTTGTTACTGCTTGTAATATAACCATGGTTGTGTGATATGTGTGATTTGCTTCTCTTCACTCTTTGAATGATTGTTTGTGTGCGTGCTGTTTTCCAAATCTTAAGAACTAAAGAAGTAATAGTACATCTGGCAATAGTACCTAATCCCACCAATTATTTTGCCTTTGGCAGGATGGCACCAAAGAAATCTGCCCATATCCAGGAAGGCCAAGCTCGTGAGCGCAACCTAAACGAGATTATTCATAAAGAAAGGGTTGCGCCACAGTCGAGGGGACGAGCGGTTACGAGAGGAGAGGCGCTCTCTAATCCGCGCCGCTCACACGCACAAGCTTGCAGTGCCTCAAGACAGGCTCACGCAGACGAAGCCCAATCGAGCCACCATGGTGAGAATGAAGTGGCTCATCCTGGTTCTGCTCCTGTAGGAGCAGAAGTTCAAGGAGCTGCACGAGTTCCTTCACGGGCTGCAACAGGAGGTGAAGCTCCAGTGGGGGAGGAGAAGAACTCCCCTTGCCGCCCGCCACTCTAGCAGACGCGATGGCCACCCAGACCCAGCTGCTGACTACTATAGCGCAGGGAATGGGACAGCGGAGAGCTTTGAACCTGTAAAACAGGATGTCAGAGTTTATGCGACTTCGACCTCCTACTTTTGACAGTGCTGATGTGGAACCACTCGCAGTAGATGACTGGCTGCGAGAGATCAATAAGAGGCTGGATATTGTGGCAGCTAGAGATCAGGAAAGGGTGATGCTCGCTGCCCACCAACTCCTTGGAGCTGCTAGTGAATGGTGATATAATTATCGCGATGCCACTACCGATCCTACTGCAATTACTTGGAATGAGTTCCAGCAAGCGTTCCGAGCTTATCATATCCCAGCTGGTACAATGAAAATGAAGGCTGATGAATTCAGAGCCTTGAAGCAAGGACCAATGACAGTGAGTCAGTATATCAGAAAATTTATGAAGCTGGCCCGTTATGCCCCAGGGGAGGTTGATACGGACCAAAAAAAGCAAGAGCGCTTCTTGGATGGGCTGAGCCACGTCATGCAGGCTCAGCTGGTGGCTCGTACCGTTCTGGATTTCAATACAATGATGAACAAGGCTATACTTCTGGAAAGAGCACGCGTCGGACTAGATGGCGAGAGAAAACGCAAGTTTCAAGCCAAAAAGTCCCGACAGTTTGAACAGAGGCAGCGGCCAAGGTTCGACAAATTCCAGAAGCCGCGGTACCCGCCCACGATGCAGTATCGTATACCAACTGCACCCCAGTCGCAATAGTGTGCATCGTCGGTATGTCAGCCGCCACCCCCATCTGCTCCACAGGTCACATCTAGCGTGGGATAGGCTTCAAATGCCCCGAGGACATGTTTCAATTGCCATAGTTCGGGACATTTCGTGGCCAATTGTCCTCTGAATCGACCGGCTACCGTGGCTCCAGCATACTCCTGCACTAGACCTGCATCGACTGGAGTACCACGTGGAACCTCGAGGACGACAGCACCGCCTAGGAGGCCTCAGCAGTATGGACATGGAAGGGTGAACCACGTCCATACCGAGACTGCACAAGAGGCACCAGAAGTGATTCTCGGTGAGTACATTGTCCACTCTACCCTTGCAACCGTTCTGTTCAATTCCGGTGCTTCGCATTATTTTGTTTTGTCAAAGTTTGCGAAAAAGGGAAAACTGCCAATGGTTTTGCTAGAGACTCCCAAGCTGATAAAATCTCTGGGAGCTACCATGAAGTGCAGTTTAGGTTGCATGAGGGTCAAAATTCATTTAAGTGGGGTAGAGTTCATGGCTAACCCGATAGTTATTCAAGCAGAGGGCATAGATGTCAAAATTCATAAAAGGAATTATTTACTGCTCTGAGCGTGTCGTAACAGCTATAAACCATAAAGGCATCTTGACTTCTTGTCAGCCGAGGAAACTAAAACTCGGACCCGTAGTTTTCGCTGCAAAAGCTACTCCTTTAGAAGAAGTACCTGCAGTACGGGATTTCGCTGATGTGTTTCCAAAAGAGCTACCGGGCATGCCACCAGATCGGGATGTCGAATTTATTATCGACCTAGTTCCTGGTGCGACACCGATAGCAAAAAAACCCTATAGAATGGCCACTGATGAGCTAGTAGAACTCAAAAAACAGCTAACTGAGCTCCAAGAAAAAGGTTATGTCCGTTCAAGTGCATCACCGTGGGGAGCACCGGTATTGTTCGTCAGAAAGAAGGATGGTAGCCTCAGAATGTGCATTGACTATCGTGCATTGAATGAGGTCACTATCAAAAACAAGTATCCGTTACCCAGGATTGATGACCTGTTCGATCAGTTGAAAGGAGCCAAATATTTCTCCAAGATTGACTTGAGATCTGGCTACTATCAGCTAAAAATTCGGGAAAGTGATATTAAGAAGACAGCTTTCGTTACCAGGTACGGACAATTCGAGTTCATAGTCATGCCATTTGGTCTGACCAACGCTCCTGCCTACTTCATTAATTTGATGAATAAGGTATTCATGGAGGAGTTAGATAAGTTTGTGATCGTGTTCATTGACGATATCCTTGTCTACTCCAAAAGTGAACAAGAGCATGAGGCACATTTGAGAGTAGTACTTGAAAGGTTGAGAGAGCATCAGTTGTATGCCAAATTTAGTAAGTGTGAATTTTGGCTGTAAGAAGTTGCTTTCCTTGGACATATTGTGTCAACCGAGGGAATAAAAGTTGATCCAGCCAAAGTGGAGGCAGTGATGGAATGGAAGCAACCCACTAGTGTCACAGCGATTAGAAGTTTTCTTGGATTAGCAGGCTATTATCGCAGATTTATCAATGATTTCTCAAAGATTGCAAAGCCCATGACCGAGTTGACCAAGAAAGGCAAAAAATTTGTGTGGACTGAAAGGTGTGAGCATAGTTTTCAAACCTTGAAAGTGCTACTTACCACTGCTCCAGTACTCATACTACCTGACATGTACCAAGATTTTGTAGTGTATTGTGATGCATCTCGATAAGGGTTAGGATGTGTTCCGATGCAAGAAGATCG
Organism: Zoysia pacifica; assembly: GCA_001602315.1. Taxonomy (NCBI): domain Eukaryota; kingdom Viridiplantae; phylum Streptophyta; class Magnoliopsida; order Poales; family Poaceae; genus Zoysia; species Zoysia pacifica. Next base: position 40,795 of record BCLH01001593.1, on the reverse strand, counting down.
TGTAGTAGCTTATGCATCTCGACAACTGAAGAAGCATGAAGAAAATTATCCTACTCATGATCTTGTGCTTGCCGCAGTGGTTCATGCATTAAAGATTTGGAGACACTATTTGATCGAGAATAAGTGCAAAATCTTCACAGACCATAAGAGTCTAAAGTACATTTTTACACAGCCTGAGTTGAATTTGAGGCAAAGAAGATGGTTGGAACTGATCAAAGATTATAATCTAGAGGTACAGTACCACCCAGGGAAAGCTAATATTGTAGCTGATGCTTTGAGCTGCAAGAAGCATCCTCGAGGTATTGAAGAGTTAACTAACAATTCGGAGTTGATTCATCAGATGACCAACCTAAACCTGCATATAGCAGTTCCGAGTAACCTTTATGCCTTGTCAATACAATCAACTCTTCAAGAAGAGATTAAGAAGGCCCAGGTTCGCAACCCTCAATGTCGAAAAATTAAAGAGCAGGCCATGTCAGAAAAGGCGTCAGGATTTAGGGTTGATGATCAAGGAGTTGTGTGGTATTGAGACCGGATTTGTGTGCCTAACAAGAAACAGTTGAAGCATCTCATTCTAACGGAAGCTCATACTTCAGCATATTCCATCCATCCAGGTACAACCAAGATGTATTTAGATTTGAGAGAAAAATATTGGTCGCCAGCTATGAAAAGAGATGTTGCCCGATATGTAGCACACTGCAACACTTATAGAAGAGTCAAGGCCGAACATCAGAAACCGGCAGGACTGTTGCAACCGTTAAAGGTACCTTCATGGATGTGGGATGAGATATCAATGGACTTCATTATAGGTCTCCCCCGAACCAAGAAGGGAAATGATTCTATATGGGTAATAGTTGACCGTCTTACCAAGGTAGCCCATTTTATACCGGTGAAAGCGCAATATCGAGGTGATCACCTAGCTCAGCTTTATGTGGACAATATACTGAAGTTGCACAGAGTACCAACGAGAATAGTGTCTGACCGAGGATCCCAGTTTACCTCTCATTTTTGGAAAAGCTTACAGAAGCTTCTGGGAACACAGCTAGATTTCAGTTTAGCATATCATCCTCAAACAAATGGACAAACCGAGAGAATCAATCAAATATTAGAAGATATGCTTCGAGCCTATGTTTTGACTTATGAGAAGGACAGGGAGAGCAGCTTGGCATTTGCAGAATTCTCATATAACAACAGTTACCAAGGCAGTATTCAGATGGCACCGTTCGAGGCGTTATACGGCCGCAAGTGTCGAACACCCCTATTGTGGTCTGAGGTCGAAGAGCAATCATTGTTTGGACCTGCCATCATAAAGGATGCGGAAGATAAGATAGCGGAAATAAGAGAAAAGGTTAAAACTGCCCAGAGTCGACAGAAGAGTTATGCAGATAATCGAAGACGGGAGTTGTCGTTTGAAAAAGGAGAGTTTGTATATCTCAAGGTATCCCCAATACGAGGTACCCAAAGATTTCAAATCCATGGGAAACTGGCACCGAGATACATAGGACCGTATCGGATACTTGCAAAGATAGGTCCTGCAGCATATCGATTGGAACTCCCAGCAGAGCTGATAGATGTTCACCTAGTGTTCCATGTCTCACAGCTCAAGAAATGTTTAAAAGTGCCAGAACAACAAGTAGCCATTGAGGAGTTGGATTTACAGCCTGACCTGAGATACTAAGAAACTCCCATCCGGATTTTGGATGTGACCGTCTGCCAGACTCGATGGAAGGCCATCAAATTTTATCGAGTCCAGTGGAGTAACCACTCCGAGACGGAAGCCACTTGGGAAAGAGAGGACGACCTCAAGAAGGAATTCCCTCAATTCCTCGAGAAGAACCGTCTGAATCTCGAGGACGAGATTCCATTTAAGTGGGGTAGAGGTCTGTCACATCCCAAATCTCAAGTTAAGAAAAAAGAGAGTTTTAAAATTTTTTCTTTCCTTGACAATCTAGTTAGGCCAATTTTTTAAAATTTTTCTTTAAAAGGAACTAAAAATTAGAAAGTAGTTATCTAGAAGTCAAATTTTGAAACATAAAATGTGAATTGGACAAGTGTTTGAGCTCTTCTTTTTCATTTCAAATTTTGGTTTTTGGAGTTTGAATTTTTCCCAAAAATCTTAGCCCTAAATTCAATCTAGAATCCACATAGAATAGGAAAAAGGAGGGAATTCGAAATTTGCTAGTGGGCCGAAAATTCCTTTCCCAGGCCGGCCCACTTCCTCTCCTTTTTCTCTCCTCCGGCCCGGCCTGCACTTCACTTTCCTTTCCCTCTGGCCCAGTCGCGCTTCTCCCCTGCCGTCTTCCTCGCCATTCCTCGCCGCGCATGCACCGGCCGACAGGGCAGGCCAGCCCCGCCTGGCAGCACTAGTAAGTTGAACCAGAGGAGGGCCGTGACGGCGCTGCATGTCGCCGTCAACCTCTGCCATCGCGTCGGAGCCAGGGGAAAAGCAACGTCGTTGACGTTCGTTTGAGCGGCGGCCTTGTCGCGACGCCATTGAAGCCGGCCATCGCCCGCCGCTTGCCGACCTGCGCGGACCCCGCGTTGGCTACGCACTGAGCCGCCACGATGCCTAGACCGGCCACGCAGCTGCCGAAACCGTCCAACGATTGCCGCCGACTGCCCCGCACCCCAGCGCAGCCCCACAGCTCTCTCCTCGCCAGAAAAAATCTTCTCCGCCACCAATTTCGCCTTCTTCTCCGAATTCGGCCGCCGCCACCCCTCTCCGGTGAGCACCTCCTTCCCGGCCTCTATTTTCCAATTCCTCGCACTGGTAGCACTACAAGCCCCCTAGGAAACTAACCGAGCTCGAGAGATGGGTAGCCGAGCACCTTTTGGCCGGTCCACGTGAGACACCACCGTGCTCTGCCACCCACGTGCCGCCGGCCGTCGTTCCAAGCCAACCGGTGAAACCACACGCGTCACAGTGTGTACCTGAGTATGGAGAAGGTGCACACCAAGTTTCGCACCAAACGGAGCACCATGCTGCCGGGAATGGACGCACGAACCTGCGCACCAAAAACGCGTCCAGAGCGCCAGAGCGCGCCCAGAGCGCGTCCGGGGTGCGCACTGGCACGCCGCGTTCCCGTTGCGGCAGTAGCCGAATGCTAACGTCAACCCCACCATTGCGTAGAGTTTGACCCAAAGATTCTAAGACACTAGTTGTTGCCTCGAGATTCATGATCAAGTTACCGGGAACGCGAACCAAAGTCAGGAGCACGCTCGATATCGCCGGGAGCGCGGCCGACCCGTGTGAACCCCGAACTTTCACGTGTCCACAAAAACCCCGAACTTTTACGTGTCCACGAAAACCCCGAACTTTCACGTGTCCACGGAAACCCCGAACTTTCACGTGTCCACGGAAACCTCGAACTTTCATGTGTCCACGGAAACCCCTAACTTTCACGTGTCCACGGAAACCTCGAACTTTCACGTGTCCACAAAAACCCCGAACTTTCACGTGTCCACGGAAACCCTGAACTTTCCCGTGAACCCCGAACTTTCCCGTGAACCCCGAACTTCCACGTGTCCATGAAAACCCTGAACTTCCACGAGTCCACGGAAACCCCGAACATTCACGTGTCCACGGAAACCCGAACTTTCACGTGTCCATGAAGACCCCGAACTTTCACGTGTCCACAGAAACCCCGAACTTTCACGTGTCCACGGAAACCCCGAACTTTCATGTGTCCACGGAAACCCCGAACTTTCACGTGTCCACGAAAACCCCAAACTTTCCCGTGAACCAAGAACTATCTCGTGTCCACGAAAACCGAACTTTCACGTGTCCACGGAAACCCCAAACTTTCACATGTCCAAGGGAACCCCGAACTTTCACCACAACCCACGGGTCCATAAGAAAATCCTCGATTTGAAGCACTTGAGTGCCCAGAGGGCATGGACACAGGCCGAACCGTGTCCAGACAGATTTTTCTACAGTCCGTCATAGCACATTGCCGCTAACTTTACCGCCACATCTTAACTCCGATCATCACAACCAATATACCATTGGAACCCACATCATAAGCCCTACCATCCTAGCCAATTCAAACTCTATAACTTGTTTGGTGTTTGTTTCTTTTTCTAGTTTCTTAGTTGTTCTTTGGTAGTCTATTTGTAACTATTGCTTGTAGCAGAAGAAGAAGAAGTTGAAGCCGTCCAAGAGCCCGAAGAGCCTGAAGAACCCGAGCCTGAAGCGGACTTCAAAGAAACAACTGAAGGCAAGTTCTAACCCATCTTAAGCCCCTTGAACCCATGTTTTATTTACCGCGCCGATAGACAGTGATGCTAGCCTACTTTAGAATGTGTTAAACATTGTGTAGTTTAATACCTATTCGATCTCAGGTATTTATATTTATGTCAGTAACTTGCTGTATAAATATAGATATTTCCATTGAAAACCATTACCGACGTGTGCTTGATAACTGTAGGAATTTTCGTTTCTAGTTAGTTTTACGGAACGGATACTACCTTGTTACTAGAACTGCTTAGGATTCCATCTGCGGTGCTCTACACCGCCACACCATCTACCATTAATTTACAAAACGAGTTATAGAGTTTGGTGGTGTGAGTATAAACAAAAGGGATGGGATTAAAACAACTGGTGCTAGGTGAAGAGGGAACGTTTCTGGCCGTGGGGTGGGGCTCACCTAAGGTGATAGTGATAAGTGTGTAGGCTTCGCTGTGGTCTATCTGCCGTGGACGAGACCGCCACCCCTGCCATATAAGGACCGGTTCGTTAGCCCTCGACTTAGTAATTCCCGTGCAACCACAGAACCTGTACTTTTTGGGCAGGACTTATTCTCTCTACGTATTTTTTCCACATCGAACCACTGGAGGGTCGGTAGTGAAGACATAAGGGAACAGGAGAAAGGCGTGAGATGACTCGTTGCCTGGCCTTCGACGGTAATTCCCCGCGTCATGGGAGCGTAAGCCCACGGATATAGCTCCTAGTTTGGTAATACTCGAGATTGAAGGGGACCAGGAAAAGGCATGAATGAAGTGAATATTCATGACTCAGCTCTGAGAATGTATCGACGCGTCATCGACGGCCTGAAAAACCCGGAGGGATGGCCCCTGTTTGCACCTTGAGTGGAATCTGTGGAAAACTGCGTAGATGCGGATAGGCGTTATGTAACTCTAATGATCAGGAGTAGCATAACCTGTGGGTATAGTGTACAACCTCTGCAGAGTTAAAAATCCTTCCGGATGGGCCGTTGTCACAGTATTGACATGCTACTGTTCGGGCGCCCTACGATTAGACTTTATTCATTGCCTTGATGCGTGAGTGGGGGTAGCGACCCGTGTTTTAAAATTGCATGGTTGTGTGCCTAGGGCCGGCACGAGAGTGCTTACGCCCAATATAAAACTTGGGAACTACGGAGAGGAGTGAAAACCTTTCTCAGGTGCACTCTACTAAAATATAGCCAATGCTCTTCTCTCTACTTTAAATTCTCTTCTAGTAGGGAGCCGGCATGAAAACATGCTTTCCGCAAAACTTTACCCCTAAGCTTTTCTTGCTTCGCTACGGTGAAACCCCTTACCTACTTCTTGTTGGGACTTGCTGAGTACCTTTGTACTCACTCCATCCGTTGTTGCTACTTTTGCTCAGAAGACGAGAATGACGAAGAAGATGCTAACTACGAAGAGTAGAAGTCTCGTCCGCCGTCAAGTTGCTTGTGGTGTGTGTATAGACTAGGTGTGGTTTGTCTAGAGTCGCTGTGCCGACTCATGCTTGTACTCTAGTCTTGTTTGTCGAACCTCGTACGTCGTGTAGTGTGTTGTAATAAAGTACGAGTAATAAATACCGCTTTGTTCTGAATGTGCATACCAGCTACGGATCCAGGGAATGGTACAGGTGGCACATAGATGCTCCTTTCTGAAAGGGGGTCTGACAGGTCTCTTGATGCCAAAGGGGGAGAAATAGAGAAGCTCCTTTATCCATCCTTTATCTATCTTTGGTGTGAACTATTTGGACTTTTGTGTTTTTAAAACATGGTTTGTAATATTTTGTACTCCATGACATTTGCTTATGTGATGATGTGATGCTTGTGTTTTATCTATCTCATTGCATATTGTTTTTGGTTACAAGTTGAAATTCTTATAAGCTTCTATCATTATCTTAGTATGTGTTGATGTGCATGGAATTAGGAGGAGCTTATATGTTCTTTAACTTGTAATCCTTGATTATCTTTGTTGCTTCGCATTGGTCGTCATCAATTCACCCAAAAAGGGGGAGATTGAAAGAGCATCTAGGATCATGTGTGGATTTTGGGATGAATTGTGACAAACAATGGAAGTATTTGATGTCACTTTGTGAGTATGTGTGCAGGAACTATGCTCATGGAAGTTGATTGGCCCCCAAAAAGGAAACGAGAATCGTTGGCTCCTTGGCTCAAGTGTTATTAGTGTTTATGTTTTCTTGAGTCATAGTACTACTGTACTATCAAGTGGGGTTCAGCATTTTTTGTCTTGAAAAAGGTTAAGTGCTCAAACTTTCTCATTCCATTGTTATCTTAATCATCTTAGTTTGGTTACTGGCTCTGAAATTGTCCGGTGTCCTGGACTTGTCCGCCCAGTGGTCGGACTCCAAAGAGAGAGAGCACGTAGCTCACCTCAGACTTATCCGGGTATCCGGACTTGTCCGACACCGAACATGTTCGGGCCAAGCTGCGGACTCCAAAGTGCTGTTCACTTCGGCAGAGCCGGACTAGTCCACCCCTCCGGACTAGTCCATGCTCAGACTTATCCGTCAAGGCATGTGGACTCCAGAGAAGGAGCACCCTATTAACTTTCAAACAATCCGCTGGACAGGCAACTCCAAGGCAGTTACACTGCGGCCTGATCGGACTTATTCGCTCGGCCGGACTAGTCTGCTAGCGAACTTGTCCGTGCCCTCTGCGGACTCCAAAGATGACTATATTACCATTGAGCATGATGTTCGAACTTGTTCGGACCTCCTGATATTTTTGAAAGGTCATCCTTGATTGATCTATATAATCCCCCTTCCCCCACGTCTTAGGGTTACTAAAAGCTTGCACATCTTTTCAAATCACGCCCTGAGACCCTCTGAGATCCACCTCTCCTCCTCCACTCGTTCTTCATTGAATCCCCTAGGGTTTTGATTGAAGTAAGAGGAGATTGTGAGTCCTTCACCTCTCGTTTCGATTTGAGCACTTGATCATTTCATTGCAGGACTTGCAGGGCCTTTTACTCTCAGAGATTCGTCTCCTAGACGGCTAGGTGTCGCCCGAAATCCATTAAGACCATTGTGGTGAGATCCGAGAGGTTTGTATCACCCCTCATTGATTTAATGAAAAACCAAGTTGATCTTCGTGGTCACATGGAGAGGTTTAGGATTGAGTGCAACTTGGTCCTTTGTGGACTTCTCAACAGAAATGTAGGCTTTTGTGTGGAGCTGAATTTCAATCAAAAATCCCTGTGTCCCTTGTCTCTGTTTTGATTTGTGTTTGATCTTTTTCCGCTGCGATTAGCGGACTTATCCGCAAGGACCAGACTAGTCCGTCCTCTGTTTTACTGATTAAATTGTTTTTAAGTCTCGATTTCCAGGACGTTGCCTATTCAACCCTCTCTAAGCAACTTTCACCTTTGAGTCGGCTATAGTTGGCCACTTTGACGAGTAAGACTTGCTGAACATTTGAATGCTTAGGGCTTGGCTCTCTGTGGTTTTGTGTGCAGGTGGTTTCTCTCTTCTTCCTCTGAACCAACTGACAGAACCAACCCTCAAGAGTGGCAATGTCCGTTGGGAGCCCTGCTCGCTGTGTTGCTGTGGGTGCTACTAGGAGATGCATCATATGGGCTCGATGTCATCTTATGCATAGTTTCTAAGAGACCCTAGTTTAAATAAGGTTACTGCTTTTGTGTTTTTAAAATATCTATTTTATTAACTTAATCAACAGTTTGTAATGTATTTTATCGTGCTTTTGAATTGTACTGTTAGTCTTCGCCTTGTCAAGTGACACCCAATAAGATCCTGTGATCGATGGATCGTCTCTTTTGTGAGACGGTCTATCACAGGTAGCTGACATTAGTAATGCCCAACACTATTGTTGCTCTGTAGTGCCATGTCTGTCACAATGAAAAATACAAACGTCATCTAAGAGCTGTTTTCTACTACTGTAATACGTTCCAAATGGAAAATATTACTCCGTTCATTACTGTTGCCGCTATTGATTTCTAACATCAACTTTTATCATTTATTTTATTTAAAAAAGTTTGATGAATATTATATATTTTATTATAATTTGCTTTATCATTAAAGTAGTTTGAATCATAAGTTTTAATTTTACATATTTGAATTAATTTTTGAATAAGATGAATGGTCAAAGTTGTTGTTAGAAGTCAACAGCGATGTCAATTTGAGAACGAAGAGAGTTGTTTTTTCCTTGGTACTCCTTGAAAGTATTGCGTACACATAATTGATTGCCCTGTGCAGCATGTATAGCATGTTTTGTTGAAATTAACAGTAGGTTATCTTGAAAACCATGCCAAGTGAAACCATGTGCTATATCTTGAGATGGATAAATAATATTCACTCTATCCCAATTTATAAGCCATATTGGTTTCGAGCATGAGAATTAAAAAATGTGAAAAAT
>BCLH01001593.1:4267-28794 GCA_001602315.1 Zoysia pacifica | reverse complement strand
CAGAAATAAAATACAAGGTATGTTTCAGATCAGCATGTAAAAGGAAAGAGAAATAATTTCTGTGAATTAGAAATGGTGCATCACTGCTTAACATGCACAAAGGATTAGGGATCAAAAAGGAAACCTGAAAAGACACTATGGAAATAGATCAATAAAAAGTAAGATTAACAAAAATACTTAGGAAATGCAGCACTATACAGTTTTCTCAATAAAAGTAATTTTTTTCTTCCCTTTGTACTGAATGTTCATTTACTTTTGAAGTGGATGATAGGTGAACAAATTAGTTACTAGTTCTATGAAATGTTTCATGAGTGTGCCATCTCCAAATCCTATATAATCTTTACTGGATCACAACACTATACTAGTTTCTCAAAAAGTCCACATTAAGATAAATATCCACCTCATGCCTGTATATTTACAGCTTATAGCTATTTCAGCACCAATCGGAAAGCTAACAAAGAGTTATGGACTCACCAAAACAAGTCTTCTCCTAGTTGCCATCTCCAAATTTCCAATCTCTTTTAACTGATTGTTTATTTACTTATCTGATCCTAAAATGAAAAGAGCACAACAGATCATCAGTATTATAAAGACATTGCAATGTTGACACTAACAAACACTGTAAACTAGATCTTTCTGTGCTGTAGCACCTTTCTGCACCATCCCCACAAGCCTCTGCCTTAGAAATCGCCTGTTGCTCGCTCGAGTAAATTGTAAAAACAAAATCTTATAAGCAGAAGGTGCTACTTGCCTTCCATTATCTCGAATGAAACCCTGATGCCATAATGGGGTGACATGGAAACCTTCCAAGACACGATTAGAGAACTCCTGAACAATATAAAATGGAGAGAGTTCTTTACATATTGTAGAATCTAGCGAGAAAAAATAATGAAAATTAGAAATTTTAGGCACAAACAGGATAACAGGTGCTTAATACCATCGTAGCATTTCATATGACGGTGCTGACGTCTTTAAGGAGGCAGAAACACTGAATCTGCTCGCTGTCACCTCATTCTAGATGGCCAATCTTTGGGTCGAGGAGGTGAGCCTGCCGGTGCATCTGGCTTGGAGAGGGCACAGGTACGATGACTGGGCCATGGGCGGTAGCCGTTGAAGCAGGGGGCAGCAGGCGGCACAAGGGGCGGTAGGTGGCGCAGCAAGCAGGGGCCAGAGGTGGGGCTGCGATACAGGGGGCAGGCGGTGGAGTAGTGTCTGGAGGCAGCGCAGCAGCGCCGGGCACGGCAAGAAGCACCGGGGGGGGCCGGAGGTGGTTCGACGACACAGGAGACTGACGGAGGGGCTGCCGCACAGGGGCGAGCAGTGACACCGGGGCTGGAGGTCGCATGGCGATGCAGTGACACAAGGAATTTAAATGTGTTTCTGTGTATGAACTAATTTAGTATTTTTTAACTCAAATGAAGTTATGTTTGTTTATTGAAAGTGATTTCAATTTGAGCTCCTTGTGTTCTATTTTAGCTCGTACAGTATCTTAGAAGTATGAAAGTCCAAAGTAATATGTGATGATATCTCTTTTTTCACTTTATGATGAATATCATATGTTTGTCACAAAACTGGGTCTAAATTTGGATCATACTCAAATCTGTGACGAAATTCGTAGAACATCATATATTTAGGTTATTTATGACGGTTTCCATAAATGTCATCTAAAATTCATCATAGATTAAAGGATTTCTTGTAGTTTAAGTTCATTGCACAGCAGTCTAGGCAGTCCATGTAACTATATAAGCAGGGGCGAACTGAAGCTATGTTGCATACACAGTAATTTGCTGCTTCTATTTTTGATCACGTTCAGTTTGTTGTTTGAAGGCATTGTAGTTTCCCTTGCGGAAGGGGCATTATAGGAAGCATGATCATTACGACTTTGCAAACATCTTCTTCCTTATAATGATACACCTAAATTTTAATAGTTGTGATTTTTTCTTGAGGCATTGTTCATCAGTAGATCTCTTGCCAATGCTAAATGGCTGCCTTAAGTGGAAACAATCTAGCCAACAAGTAAAAGATCAAATAGTGCAGACACTTACTGATGCTAGTAGTTGACTATGTCGAGGTAATGTTGGAGGCTTTTTTCTTCTAAACTTTCCAAGCTATAATTTGATGCTTTTCAGCTCTTCCAACAATAAAAGTGATCGACTGAGCATCGGAACTGTCGGATGAAGATCTGACAGCTAAAATATCTGCCTGGCAGAAAGGCGAACATCACTAAGTCATACTTTTATAAGGATTAAAGATAGTAAAAAGTAACTATTGCTACTTTTTGGTTACTGTGATGGCTTTTACATTCTTCTCTAGTTGTATAGACAAACATCTATGTCCTCAAGTGAGTTAGAGGCAGTTCATTTCCTCAAACTTGTACTAGTTCATGTTGTTCTGGACATACTATATTCGCCTTAGTTCATTATTAAGAGCTGATTGAGAGCTGAGTTGTACCATTTTATTCACCCATATCGATATTAGAGTTTATATACTATATTCGCCTTAGTTCATTATTAAGAGCTGATTGAACATGGGACATTTATGTTGATTTCATGATGTTGATTTTATTTCAGGATGTGTTGCAGAGTTTCTGATTCAATGATCAGTGCATACATACTGAACATGCATCAAGTTATAGAGAGAGTTCCTTGTGCTTTTACTTTCTCGTTTTTATCAGCACACTTGGTTATTGTATCTTATGGTTTATATTTCAATCCAATGTATGACTGAGCAAGGTTGACGAAGTGAATCAACGATTCAGAATTTGGATGTTCTCTACCAGCAGCTTTCTTTTTTCAAGAATGTGCCTGATTTTGTATCTATTTCAGTGCCAATGAGATGAGAAGTATTGTGGAATTTGATGATCTGCATTCTTTATTTCATATTTTAGCAAGTGGTATAAGTGCACCAATGGGTTTTTATTTATTTTATTGTTCCTTACCCTTTTAGTCACCAAGGTCACTAATACTTTGGTTACTATAACTCTCTAGTCATTGTGAATTGCCCGGTAAATATAAGTTATTTGCAACCAAGGAGATGTTGGTTACTATAAACCTGTTGTGACTAACAAATGGTTGGTCACTAACACTTAACATATAGTCACCAAGGTTTAAAATGTTGGTCACTAAATATATGTACCGACAGGGCTATGGCGACCACAATGCCACCAAGGTCTCTTGGTGACTAAAGATTAATTGTGACTAATTTTTGACTTATAGTTACCAAGTACCTTAGTCACTAAACCTCATTTTTCTTGTAGTGAAATGTGTAAGTTATAAGTCATGTTTCAAATGTTAAATCAAGTTATAATAAAAAATATGAATGCATCATATTTCCCAATAAGACGAATAGTCAGTGGTAATGTTAGAAGTCAATGATGACAACAATATGAGAACAGAGAAAATATATATTGTTATTGTTAGATGGAGACCATAACTCTGTAAATTCGAAAAGTGTTATTAAAAAATACTAACAATAACCTCCAACATAGTATTGCGTGAATAAACAAAACAGCAAGCAGCAATCCGGCCCGTAATGAAAGCAACCACTAAGCACCGTTCGGTTGACATAGGGAATGAAGTTGATTGGAGGGGAATGAGTGGGATTAAATTCACACCTAGAGAGTAGAGAGTAATGTAATTAATCGTTTCTATTCCCTCTCTAATCCTCCACAACCGAACGAGCCCTAATTAGGACCAGAAAGCAAAAGCCTACGGGAATCGAAAGCCCATGATGCCAGCTTTCCAAGCAGGCCCACACTGCGAAGGAAAAGGTATCAGGCCTATCTGCCTATGACAAGTGTGTCTGCTTCGGCTGGAGTGCTGTTTGCCAGCTCTGGTGTGTTTCCGAAATGCGGTTTCGTGAAAAGTGAAATAAATCTTTTATCAATTGAATTTTTAACCCATCGGTGTTCGTTCTGGATCAGGCCTTACATGCAAAGGTGATCAAGGTTGGGCTCGACATGACTTCATTTCTGTCACAAGCCTCCCAGGTTTAAAGCTCTTCTCAACAGTCCAGTACATAAGCTACGAACCTGTAGGATGCTAGCCAATTGATAAACACGATGTGAATACATCCATAGATCGAACTCAATAATGGAACAATAATCATTTGGCTCTCTTCTCTCGTTCCGATCATCCCATTCACAGCAATGCGCAGATGAATCCAAACCAAATAATTGTGTGCACAGTAAGTAAACTTCGCATGAGCTCGTCCAGCCAACACGCCCAAGGCGTGTGTGTCGTCGTGGGCCAGGAATCGATGACGCCGCCCGTGCACCTAACCCACCCCGGCCCCCCGGGAAGCTTCGGCGTACCGCGCTGCCGCACGGCGAACCCCGGTCGGGTCCCCCCATGTTGGCTGGAGAACATGTTTGCGGGGTTTCTCTCTTGTGCTTTTGTGGGGTGACATGGTTGTTGCTGAAATGGTAAACCGCAAATCATTTTCATTTTTGGGAGACCTAGGCTGGTTAGTTCAAATTTTAATTAGCTAGACGTGATAATAATTTAAAAAACAGATGGATTACGTTATATATTGTCAAATTTTGATCTTCTGCAGTGTTTTTTTTTTTCTACGTGTATCCACATAGTCATGCATGAAGAGAAGGACATGCAATCTGTATGCTGACAGTGCGGCGGCGGCACATGTCAAATTTGTTGAAAGTATTTTATTGGCCGCCACATGTTGAAAGTATATTTTATTGGCCACTCTCCTCTATGGAAGCGGAACAGCTAATATGCTTCCTTCAACGGAAAGTGAACATCTTACGATCTGGGTATCTGGGTCGTTCATGACTGGCATATGCACGCGAACAGATAATTTAGTTATACTAAACCCCCGGTGCTAAGTTCTCGTCAAAAGCAAGACGAGTTACGGGGGCCTTGTTGTATTCTTTCACCCATGCTCGTTGCCACCGTCCACGTCTTCTTGACGACACTGCACGCCGTGCATCGCACTAGCTATACGTGGATCACCAGTGCGGAGAACGTGGACCTGGCACCCACCCCCCGCCATGGCCGCGGACCCCTCCCTCCCTGCATGCAAGCGTTTACATGCGAACCACCACGGGATGGGACGGGGTGGGATGGGCGCCGTGGCTCTTTCGGAGGAGCTTTATTCCACGCCCTCCCTCCGCGACGGGGAAGCGGGCACCCTGTGCGGCCAAAAGCTGGGCACGGGAGGGTTTGGGATCCCCTCCGTCCTCAACAACCGCAACTTGCCTTCTCGCCATTTTCTCTCCTGCGTGAGCCTCACCACCTGGTCCCAGTCCTCTCCACCAGATCCTCTGCAACTTGGTCGGCCGTGTACAACGGGCAGTTCCAGATCAGACGGGTTTATATAAATCGCAGAAACAAGAATTTTTTTGGATTATGGTAAATTACAAATAATCCAGCCTTAGTCTCCAGGAATATTGCGCCCATTGTTACAAACACGATCCCAAAAGATTAAGTTCAACCAGACACACTGAAGTTGAAGAAACAAAAATGCGAGACGAAAACTCAAACAGTAATTTTCCACGCTGATGATGATGAGAATTGATGGGACAAACAAACCACCGAGATGCCTCCAGCACAAAGAAAGGAAATCCGGGGAGGAAAGGCGTACCAGTGACCCCGATTGATCGAAGTACTAGCATCTTGCCTTGTGTGTCAGTGGCCGCCACGAACAACTCACGCTTTAGTAGATGGATGTGTCACAACAAATTCGGAAAAGAAGTCGGCACACTTGTACTGCCTGCGGTTTTATGATGCTTCACAATGTAAATAATGCTCCTGTGTATGTTAGGTTGATCAACTTCTTGACATATTTGGCCATTTACATCAAGCCGCCTTCCAACGGTTAGACTGAGAATTGACATGACAAGCAAACTAACATCCTCAATGACTCCAACTTTGACCCGTGGAAAAAGATGAAAATTCGTGTGCGTGCAACTAATTTTCCATAAATTAAACGACACGCAACTAACATATACTTATAACGGCTACATAGAAAAGTGTCACAACGAAAATAGCAGGCCATGAAACCGAGTATCTAAAAAATCTCACGCAATGGCTAATCCTCCAGACAGCCACAAAGGATCGGCTCACACATGCACCCACCATCCTACTCGCCCTCTGATTTACTTATTCCCTCCCCAAAAGGGCGTTATATAGCTGACCCTCCCAGTATTCCAGCCGCTCTCTCCCACGGGTCACAACTCACAAGCAGAGCACACAGCGGAAGAAGCTTGCTGCAGGAGAGAGACGAGACCGATCCTTCTTCCATCTGCTCTCCCCTGATCTTGTCAGAGTCAGAGTCAGAGTCGGAGAGACCAGGCGGAGGAGGAGGAGGATCGGATCACATGGCGGACTGGGCCCCGGTGTTCATCGGCCTGGTGCTGTTCATCCTGCTCTCGCCGGGGCTGCTGTTCCAGATCCCCGGCAAGGGCCGGATCATCGAGTTCGGCAACTTCCAGACCAGCGGCCTCTCCATCCTCGTCCACGCCGTCATCTACTTCGCGCTCATCGCCATCTTCCTCCTCGCCGTCGGCGTCCACATGTACCTCGGCTAGCTAACTAGCCGACCACCGACCACGGCGCACCGCGCGAGCGTGCGACGACCAGCGTCCTCTGGCGTGGTTTACTAGGCTACTAGCTAGTAGGAGCGACAATGTGATTTGGTTCTTCGTCCGTGCATTTGTTGGGTCGATGATTTGCTACTATTTTTTTTTCAGATATAATCTAGTCCTACCGCTTAATTATGTGCAGTACCCGTCTCTCATGATGGCCCCATGTCTATTGTTAACAACCATGAACGTCTTTCCTGTCGGCTAATGGAGCACCGACTGGCTTGAGATGGTTGTATCTGATAAAACGACCCAACGACGGCTTTTGGCAGTCGGATGAGCTAGTAAGCAGCCAGGGACCTTTCTTCGTCCCTTGGACAGTGATTTTGACCACGTTCTGCATTCTTGCAGCTCCTCCTGACATGTAATTTCGGTGACGAAATCTTTGGGATGTATATCGTCATTCCCGCAAGCATCCATCAATCGCGGTGCTCTGTAGTCTCTATACACACTGACCTTCCTCTGCATCTCCAACCGCTAAAATGGTGGGTTGCTGGACCCAAAAGCCATATCCCC
This sequence comes from Zoysia pacifica, assembly GCA_001602315.1. Lineage (NCBI taxonomy): Eukaryota > Viridiplantae > Streptophyta > Magnoliopsida > Poales > Poaceae > Zoysia > Zoysia pacifica. The sequence goes on along the minus strand of BCLH01001593.1, from coordinate 21,677 downwards.
GACTCAGCGACTACATCAGAGGGCTCTCCCTAATGGATTAGAAAATACTGGCAGCCTCCTCACGATGATGAAGAATATGTAAACTAAAAAATCTACGCGACAATTGCCGCGCTTTTAGTGTATGTTTTTGTTGTGCACTTTTAATTAAAACAGTATATTTAAATTTTATTATTTAAAAAATAGAAGTATAGTTAGCTTGATATGGATGACAAAGTTCCATAAACATATATTTCGATCTTAAAAAGAAATTGTTGACATGATCTTCAAAGCATAAGTGTGACCTTTGATATCTATTAAATATTTAATAAAAAGTAACATCGGTACACTTTTAAGAAAGTATTTTTAAAACAAAATATTTCTAATTTTGTAACTTAATAAATTTAAAATTATTTCTAATTTATATTGGCAATGTTTGATTAAAACATTGCGTTCAAAGCTACTATGTTTTTAGACTAGAGTCGTAAGCGGAAAAAATATTGAATTTTATTTCTTATAGTAATCAAATAGCATTTTTAGGAGATAAATTAATTTAAGTTATCTAAATATACATTTTTATTATATATAAAGCTCTTTAATTGTAGCATATACTTGTAAAACATAGAAGTAGAATAAATTTATAAAAACTTCTCTTGTATCTTTTGAAATAGTTCTATTGAATCTATAGCAAAAGTAAATTTGATTTAACAAAACAGTTACAGTTAATTTTTTATATCTATGCTATTATCCAGCTATACTACCACATACTCTCTCCATTTCTAAATTATTATTTACCGTTGATTTTTAATATCATCTTTGACTATTCAACTTATTTAAAAAATTAATTCAAATATGTAAAATTTTATGTTGTGATTCAAATAACTTTAATGATAAAGCAAATCATAATATATAAAATTTATAAAAAAAATTAAATATGACCATAGTCAAAATTTATGTTAAACTTAAAAAAGTTAAGCGATGGCACAACCGTTTATGCAGCTGCACTGTTTTCTGTAGTTAGTTCAATTTACAGTAAAAATAACTACATGCTGCAGCAGCCACAGCCGTTTTTCTGGCAGTCGAACACACCCTTTGTTGTCTGAGGCTGTAGCCCAGCTGGGCAAACCGGCCAGCCCTTCCTGCAATGGAACAGTTAGTCACTCTCTCAATCCTAAAATAAGTGAAGGCGCGTTTGGAACAAAGGATTTCCAAAGGAATTTCGAAGAAAACGAGTTCCTCTGTTTTGCTTACGTCACTATGCGTTTGAGACCTAGGAACGGGTGAGAAACTTTCCAGAGGAAAGACAGAGTTACCCATAATTTCACAGGAATAAAATAATGAGGTAGAATCGAATGGAATCGGTGGCGCTCGTCGGTGTCTTCTTAGAGGCGTGCATACTTTTCCTTGATCTGGGTGTCCTCGTCGCAAGATGGCCGCGGGTCCACACCATTGGGTATGGCGTAGAGTAGTCTATGCCGAAGAAAAAATATTTCTATATTAATTAAGTACTAATGAGTGCGCATTTGTTCCTTCCAAATATTTTTTATTATTTTATTATTTTAACTTTAAATTTCTCTATTTTTCATTCCTACAATCCAATATCAAGAGTTCTCAATTTCTTTGTTTTTTATTTATGTAGTTTTCTCCTTTCCATCTTTTCTACATTTTTCTCGTTCCTATATTTTTTTTTCTAGTTCTACATATTACAATCCTACATTTCAAACAGGCTCTAGAAAGAATTCCACTAATATTTTTATTCCTGTGTTTCTGTTCCAGCATTCTAAGCACTTTAATTTTTCTATTTCTCTGTTTTGTATTCGTGTTGTTTTTCCGCTTTTTTCATTCCTACGTTTTCTTCGCTCCTACATTTTTCATGCTCCTACATTTTTTAACTTTTAGAAATTAACTTTTGACCATTCACTTTATTCAAAAAATTTAAGTAAAATAGGAAAACAAATTAGTCATGCTTAAAGTATTTCAAATATAAAACATTTCACGATAAAATTATAATGTTCTCATAAATTTTTTGAATAAGAAAAATGATTAAACGTTAATGCCTAAAAGTATAAAAAACAGTTATTCTAGGACGGAGGATGTAGTTTGCTAAGATGTCTATGCTAATCAGTTTGTAGCGTTTGCTAGTTTGCCTAACATCTTTTCTGCCTGTCGAGATAGATGACAATGTAATACACGTCATATTTCAGGAACTTGACACGAGCACAAATATTGTGCACGCCGAGCTTGGGTTCTCTGGTACTTGAATACATTTATGTTAAGAAAATAACAGTTTTTGGAGCTGCAGCAGTATATAACACCCAGGGTGTGATATATTAAGTTACCCCCTGATCACATACCCACAAATAATTAATTTGATACATTTTATGATCTACAGAGAGACTTGTTTTTAGAGCACGAGAACCACTTGTCGTGTCCTACTTCACCGTTGTCGTGCGACCACCGCGTGAATTTGGTTTAGTTGTGTTTTGAACGCGCTATAACTCCTGTTTCGTCTTGCCAACGTACAATCACAGCGTATAATTTCTGAAATTTCTCAATCTGAGTAATACTTCTGTAATTCTTCAAAATCATAAAAAAAAAGATAATATTCTTTAAAAAAATCACAGATTTTGAGATTACATTGGACCATCCTTACACCTTAGCTTAGTACATGAAAAATAGAAGCACAGGTGGGAACCTTTCCTCCTCTGAGTACCTGGTCTCTACATCCAAGAGTCTTGACTTAAATAAATTATTATTACCAGCTATTTTCCTTCATGGTCTTGAATCATGATAGAACCAATAGAATTTTGATCGGCTGACAAGTATAACTTGAAAGGAACACTAACTCGCGGCAGAACTAAGGCAGGAGGTGACATCGATCATCAATCTTTGATGTCATCTAGTTCTTTCTGCTGCTCTATTCCACAACTGGAATCAACGAATCTCGTAGAATTAAAATCCTAGGAAAGAAAAAGAAAACAGCAGGGAACGGTTTTCCCTATAAAAATTCCTAGGGAGTCAGCCCCATAGAAATGTTGGATGGGAAGGGAGTCAGCCCCATAGAAATGTTGGATGGGAAATAGTCTGTGTCCTACGATTGTACAGAGAAAATCTGAGGGACCGATTCTTTCCCTAGGAAATTTGGTTCGAAAGTCTGTGGGCTCATAAAAAAATAAAATCACGTACCCACTGTCACCCGCCCGTCTCGCTGCCGCCCCGGGTGCCTCACTGCCGCTGCACCTCAACGTCACCCGCATCCTTCTACGTCCGCCGCTCACCACAACATGCAGTCGCTGCAGCTCGCCACGCCGCACCATCGCCACAGCTCGCTGCTGACGCCGTGCTGCCTGCTGTGCTGCGCCATTGTCCCACCTCGCCGCGCTGCGCCGTTGCCGCTTCCGCCTGTTGTCTCTGCTGCTCATTGCGCCGTGCATTCACCTCTTGCCGCTTGCAACGCCGCATAGCATGTCGCCTCTGCCGAGCTGCACCGCTTGCCACCAATGCCGCCGTGTAACATGCATGTCACCTCTGCTGAGCCACCACCACCCCGCTCTGTGTACCACCTTCACTTTTGCCGCCCCGCTTCCACCACTCGCTGCGTTTCAGCGAGGATGACGATGTGTGTGTGAGAGAGAGAGATGGGGAGACTGTCGACTGACATAAGAAAAAGGGGAGAAAGAGACTAAGAGAGGAGAGAGATTGAGGGAAGAGATTCAGAATTGTCAGGCGGTACTTTCTTTCCCTACAAAATGGAAATCTACTAGGGAACGTGTTTGCTTTCCCTAGAAAAGAGGTAAAGCCATTGGGAAAGTAGTTATTTCCCTACAGTTTCTAATGGTACTCTAGAGAAATTTTTAGGGTAAAAAGACCGTAGGGAAAGAATTAATTTCCTAATGGAATTTGACGATTCCAGTAGTGTTCCTCTTGTGATTTTTTTTACCAGCTTTTTCAATCTCATTCTCAACGAAGGGGTGAACGGCTCAATTCTCCCTGATAGAATTGGAATAAACCTCCTCATTGCCGAAAAAAGACTAGAGCTCACACTTGTAACTGTTGGCTCAGTACATTGAAAAGCTTTTATGCTCCATTTGACGGATCTTGTATGATGAAGCCAATGAACTGTCCAGCTGATACATCAAAGACACATTATTTTGTTAGATTCATTTTCAAATCATTAAGTCTGCTCCAATACCACTCGTAGTCGGTTGTGTCCATAAAAACTCTTAAGTATTACCACTACACCGTCGATGTAAATTTCCACCAATCACCTGACCTGTCATGGAAAATGTTGTTCGTTGATCCTTGATAGATTGGTCCAATAGTTTTGGGCCCAAAAGATATTACCACCCACTCATGAAATCCGATTGCTCCCAGACACCTTGTAAATTCTTTCTTAATCACCGCATGTATTTTGGGAGATCCTGATTTAACAGGAAGCTGAGCAATCGGTCGCTATCAGCTGAGCTCTGGCGTCTCAAGATATGCCGAAGCCAAGCAGTTGAAATCTTTTGTTGCCACGTGCAGCCTTCAATCATAGGCCTACTGTGCCCATAGTTCACGTGAGTCGTGTATTGTTATTTATTTGGTGGGCTGCAGATCTAGTTTTGTTGTCCGAGGCTATAGCCCAACTGGCAAACTAGCTGGCCCCTGCCTGCAATGGAAAGTTTGATGTTGCCGGTGCTAAACATTTGGTTAGCTTCTGAGATATACTAACATCAACATAATGACAACTAAATAATCTTGTTGTACAACCCTCACCATCTCAATCATCCAAAGGACGGTCATGACATGTTTATTTGTCAACATCATTGAGCAAATGCATGAATTCCACAGGTGCAAGCACAAACCCCTGAAGTTCACCAGCAACTCAGCAATCAGCTTTTGGCAGCAGCAGCGGCACATAAATACAAGACAAATATTTCACCCTACCCTACTACTGCCAAATGAAAGGCAATTCTTGCGAAGGGTCCTCAAACAAAGCTTCAAGAGCAAACGCTTGGGGAGCAAATCCAGATGCATATCCAACGGCTGTGGATGTTGTTGCATCTTTCGATGTGGCAGCGCAGCAAGCGAGGAAGTAACCTGTGCTGGACCTGTGATTGGGGAAGGACCATAAAACGATGATGACAGAAGAGAGAGAGCACACTCAGGGCCTAGCGTTCTGGAGGGACTGCTTCTCCAAGCATGGTTGTCATGTTCATCTAGAATATTATTTGCATGGAATTCATTCTGCATGATACCTCGATCCTGACAGAAAGACAACTGCTTTGGTGCCTTGAATGGAATGGAGGTGGTCTCCTGATGATCGATAAAGTGCATGCTGTTGGAATTTGGACCCGATCATGGAGCTGATTGTGGGTGGATTGGAAACTGGTTTCCTGCCAACAATAATGACGGCTGTAATCTATGCAAGTATACTTTGTTGTTTCATTTATGGAAACCAGATAAAGTTTGCACAGAGAAATAGTTACCATCTGAAAAATCTACTGATTTGGCAAGCAGCCAACCATAAAAAGATTTCAGTGCACTGATAAGATACATATTACAAACAAAGAGATGCAGATCAATTTATCGCAACACCCCCAACCCCCAACCCGGCAGGACATCGGCTGCTTGTATAAATGAGTTTATGCAGCAGCCTTCCAAAATTGTCTCCTGTATAAATAGAATGGTGCCATTTATACAGACGGAAACAAATACACACTCCTGCCCACCCATACTTTCTGCAAGCAGTTCTCTTAAAGAGATGCTTGTACAAAATTGATTTACGCAGGCCGCTACTTAGGAGAGCCGCATGCAAGGATCTTTGTTTTTGTACTTCTTACAAAATTGACATGTATAGGTACCCAACCCTATATATATATATACAACTCCCACACTGCCTGTTCAGTCCGCGAGCTGCTCAAACAGTGGCGGGCCGGTGACCTAATTCATTGATGTCCTAATATCTAGGTTCATCAAGTTTCTACCACTAAGGAGGCTCAAATTGGCGAAAGTTTACAATCTCTTTGTTGATTCGTTACATTCTTACTGGAATTTTATATTTTATATGTCCTAAACTTTAATTTTATACTCATAATTTTTATGCTATTATATTTATTATTAATTTGTTTGTTAGAATTGTAATATTTATATTATTTTCTAAAATAATTAATATAGATGAAATTCTAAACATATACCATTTTACATAAAAAAAACCTAAGTACCTCTTATTTAAATTTTATGTAAGTCCACGTAAAGAATAGACTGAGCATTGATGTACAACGCACAAAGACCTTCTCCTAAGTACCTTGGAAATGTTTCTTTATTTATCAAAGCTGCCGATAATCATACTAAAAGAGAAAGAGAAATGAGATATTTTGTACATGTATTGATTACGCTAATATCATAGCCTGGTCGAATGCTTTAATAATTTAATCACTAAATGATATAGACAGAACAAAGGAAGACAGATCCATGCCATAGAATGGAAAGACCTGTATGAAAGAAATGGACTGTGATGATGATCATGGATTTGGAGGCAACACCGATCATCCTTGTAGCGATGACTTTGAGGAGTTGTTGTTTCACATTGAACCATAGGTGCTAACATCTATGAGGGTTGAGAGGTCTAGATAATATGGAGATTTTAGAGAATACATCGAATGGCCTTTTAGATGAGGAATTAAAATGGTGTGATCAAGAGTTTACGGTATTACATGCTGCACTCAAACTTCTAAACTTGAAAGTCAGCAATGGATGGTATGATACTGGTTTCATAGCTTTTAATTCTGCCAGCAAAAATACTTTCAAAGCCCAACAAGCTATCAACCACCCTTATAAAGCTAAAAGCTTATATTTCTGTTGTAGCTACCTGTGAAAAAATACATGTGTACCTGAACCACTGTGTATTGTATCGCAAAGTGTATGAATTCACTGAATAATATCTAGCATGTGGTGTTAGTCAATTAAAAAAGAGTTACAATCATATAAAAATATATTACTTTGCTGGAATCTTATATTGGATATATGTTTTAAAATTTAATTGTGTAACCCACATAAAAAGATTTTCAGTATGGTAATATTGAAATATATAAATATTTATATGGCAGTTGATAATGTATATGGCTTACACTACTATAAAAATTATTTCTGCAGGCTCACATAAACGCTTGTACAAATATGCCATTTCTACAAGCTTATGAATGCAAGCGGATTGGGAAACTGACTGTAGAAACCCATTTAGATCCGCTTGTCGAAATAGTGTTTGTCATAGTGAATTATATGTACTATCCTAGTATTATTAAAAAAATTATTAGTTGCTTAACAAAGATACCTTCATATACAAATGTAATCACAGTATCTAAATGAATTTTATGGCTCTGCAATATGATAATTGAATTAAAAATTTTGTGCAACTTATGTAACTGAAATGTACATACCTTGGTGGTACGGAAATAAACCGCCTAAATTCATCACATGATGCGATGACTTTTTTGGATGCCTGTTATGGCTGTCCAGACGCTTCCGGCAACTTCGTTTTCTTTGATCAAACTCAGACAGCTTGTGAAATCTGCATGAGCAGAACAACAAACCACCTTCAGGAGTTGATTGCAACTCGTACCACATATTTATTGAGAAAGCAGAATTTTCCTTTCTGCGCAGAGGTGTAATATATGAATTACAGATAATGTTTTGATGAAGCTAATTTTAACCTTGCACATTCAAGAAACATATAGCTTACTTGTTATGTTTGGCCTCTTGGTCTGCTATTTTTATGAATTTCTTTAATTAACTAGCAAATAACTTTCATAGTCAGTTTGAAGATAACATACGATGGCAACGTAGGCTATATCGTCTTTTTTGAAGTAGAAGAGCAAAGTGCCACATGCTACGACAGCTAAGTTTCGGGAACATTTTTCACTTTCTATTTTCAGAACAAAATGTTAGATTCCATATTAAATATGAAATATTTGAATGTTAATCACTCTGTTAGCATTGGCATTGACTACAGTTTAATTATCGGTGGATGTGCTGTTTGTGAACACTAAAATTGTTGAGAAATGTGTGAAATCGTGTAGTGATACCAATTAAGAGAATATCACAAATCAAAATTTATAAAGCCTTCATATGAGTGAAACCAAGTTCCCAATGCAGGCAAGTTCCATTTTTATGGAGCAAGACAGACATATAGTAGAATCTTCCTCTTCATAGAGAGCTTATAAATGCTGTTTGCCTGCATGTTTCTGAGTGCTGCAGAATTATGAATCCCACAATTGCGCTGGATTTTTGTTTATTGATACACAATTCACCATAAAGAAACACCAGCAGTTCCATTTTATAAGACAATTGTCGTGTTAGTAAGTTAGAATATTCGAGCATTAAATCAGCAAAATGCCTAATTGACATAATCTTTCAGAATGCAAAAAAATTAGCTACACACAAAACTATAGAAAATTGCTGGACAGATTTAATTAAAGTATCATGATTTAATTGCTGGACAGATCTGTAAGTTAGTATAATTCATAATGGTGCTTATCATAAGTGCATAAGAACAAATTTGTTTTCTCGAATGCGTAGGACATCTACGCATCGATCATTTCATTTTACAGATTTATCAATACAACAAAGTAAAATTTAGTATTTACAAAGTTGAATCCATATTAAACTGTTTGTATTGTCGACTAGCGTCAGGATCAAAACTGGTATATCAACTTTACCTCGGGTGCCTACTGCATACTGATCTAAAGAGCTTTGATAAACAGGTGTTGACAGCAAATAAAGTGGGCGTCTATCCATTGATTTGGATATCTCTTTCAATGACCCAAACATGCACTTTATGTAAAGGATTCAGTAATTTGAGATAAAAGGCACTTAAAAAACATCTTGGGCCCATCGACCGGCTGCTTGCTTGATGTAGTCGTAAAGTCAGGGCTTGAGCCCCAGGAGCACCATGCCGTTGGCGCGCTCGACCTGCCCGTTGGTCTTTGGATGGGCCATGGATGCGAAGTCGAGCTGGATGTGGTACTCCTCATAGAATTCGTAAAACAGCCTACAGGTAAATTGTGCGTCGTCATCGGTGATGATGGAGTTTGGGACCCCGAAGCGATAGATGATGTCGTGAAAGAATTCGACTGCTCGGCCAATGCTGATGCAGAGCACCGGTTTAGCTTCAATCCAGCTGGTGAACTTGTCGACGGCGATGAAAAGGTGGATGAAGCCCTCGGGTGCTTTTCAAAAAGGCCCGAGGATATTGAGGCCCTAGACCGCGAAGGGCCAGGTGATCGGGATCATCTGGAGTTCTTGGGCCGGCAGATGGGTCTGCCAGGCGTAGTACTAGCACCCTCGACAGAAGCGAACCAATTGCTCTGCATCAGCAACCGCCGTGGGCTAGTAGAATCCCTGGCAGAAAGCTTTTCTTACCAAGGTCCTCGGGGCGAGCTGGTGCCCGCAAATTCTCGAGTGGATGTCATCGAGGATGTGCGAACCCTCCTCCCGAGAGATGCAGCGTTGAAGAATACCGCTGGTGCTCCGCTTGTATAATTCATCGTTGATGAAGGTGTAGACTTTGGCTCGTCGAGAGACGCGTCGGGCTTTGTTGACGTTGGTCAGGAGAGTGCCATCCTGGAGCAACACGAAAATGTCCTAGGACCAGTCGAGAATGATGGCCAGGACCTCCAACCCGAGGGTTGGGGTTTGCTCGTCGATCGGAGTGTCAGGCGCGGGATCGATCTCGTCATCCTTGAGCTTGATGATCGTCTTGGTGAGGACTTCGAGAAAGACATCCTCGAGGATGGGGTCCTATCTCGAGGCCATTTTAGAGAGGTAGTTGGCCGCTTCGTTGTCGTGACGTAGAAAGTGGTGAAGCTCGAGCCACTCGAACTTGTCTTCGAGCTTGCGAACTTCCTCACAGTAGGCTTCCATCTTCAGGTCGCGGCAGCTTGAGGCATTCATGACTTGATTTACAATGAGCTCAAAATTGCCCTTGACGCAAAGCCGTTGCACGCCGAGGATGATCGCCATCCGCGGGCCGTGGAGGAGGGCCTCATACTCGGCGATGTTGTTTGAGGCGCGGAAGTGAATCTTGAGCACATAGCGAAACTTGTCGCCTTTCGGAGAGATAAGGACGACGCCAGCCCACGAGCCTCGGAGCATACAAGAGTCGTCGAAGAACATTGTCCAGTGCTCAAGGTCGGCTAGAATTGGCAGCTCTTGAGCTTCTGTCCATTCGACGATGAAGTCGGTGAGGACTAGAAACTTGATGGCTTGACGCGGTACGTAGGATATGTCATGGCCCATGAGTTCCATCGCCCACGTTACCATCCGTCCGACCGCATCCTTGTTGGTAATGATGTCCCAGAGTGGAAAGTTTGTGACCACACAGACGGAGTGGCTATCGAAGTAGTGTCATAGTATTCGCTTGGTGATGAGGGTGGCGTAAATCAGCTTCTCCACTTGTGTGTAGCGGGTTTTGGTGTTGGCAAGGACTTCACTGATGAAGTAAATGGGTTGCTGGACTTTCAAAGCCTGACCCTCCACCAAGCGCTCGACGACGAGGACAGTGCTGACCACGTTGGAAGTTGCGGAGATGTAAAGGAGCAAAACCTCACCGGGGTCGGCGAGGCGAGGATCGACGACATGGACAGTAGGGTCTTTAATTGCTCGATGGTTTCCTAGGCCTTGGCAGTCCAGGTAAAGCAGTCAGATTTACGTAGTAGTCGGTAAAAAGGCATTGCCTTCTCACCGAGCCGGGAGATGAAGCGGCTGAGGGCCGTGAGGCACTTAGTGAGTTTCTGGATGCCCTTGATATTCTTGACGGGACTGACATTCAGGATCATGACTATCTTCTCGAGGTTGGCTTCGATGCCACGCTCGAAGATGATGAACCCAAGCAGCTTGCTGGAGGCGACATCGAAGACGCACTTCTTGAGGTTGAGCTTGACATGGTACCGTCGGAGGTTGGCAAAGATTTCCTTCAGTCGCTTATGAGGTCGTCGGTCTTCTGGGTCTTGATGACGATGTCGTCAATATAAATTTCAAGATTCCACCCAGTTGGTCGTGGAAGCACTTTTGCATACAGTGCTGATAGTCACGCTGGTATTCTTGAGCCCGAACGGCATGGTGATGTAGTAGAAAGAATCGAATGGAGTGATGAAGGAGTTGGTGGGCTGGTCGAGACCATGCATAGAAATCTGATGGTACACGGTGTACGCATCAAGAAATCTAAGGGTCTCGCAGCCGACGGTGGAGTCGATCACCTGATCTATGCGTGACAAAGGAAACAGATCCTTTGGGCATGTCTTGTTGAGACTCATATAATCAACACACATCCTCCATTTTCCATTTTTTTTCTTGACCATTACAGGGTTGGCTAGCCACTCGAGGTGATAGACCACATGAATGAACTTAACATCGAGCAGCTTAGTAATTTCTACCCCCATGGCCTTCTTCTTCTCGTCGTCGATGCGCCAAAGTCGTTACTGCACCTGTCGGATCTGGGATTGATGTTGAGGGTGTGCTCGATGACCTCCTTCGGGATGCCAGGCATGTCGTAGGGTGCCCAGGCGAAGACGTCTCGACTTCGGATGAGAAAGTTGATGAGCGCGCTTTCTTATTTGCTGGAGAGCGCTGTCTCGACCCTGGCCTTCTTGACGGGGTCGGATGGGTCGAGGATGATCACTTTGGAGTCGCTGTCAGGTTCAAAGGATGCGGAGGTCAAAGGTTTGGAGTCGATGGTCAGGGCCGGGACCGACCCTTTGGTCTTGCGGATCTCTTCAAGCTCAACCAACCCCGTGAGAGCGAGGGCTAGCTCAAAGCTTTCTTGCTCATAGGCGAGTGCCTGCTTGATTTGTGACGCCACAGTAGTGATGCCTTTGGGCCTGGGCATTTTTAGCTTGAGGTAGACGTAGTTGGGGATGGTCATAAACTTGGCGTAGCAGGGTCGGCCGAGGATGGCATGGTACGTGCTGATGAAATTGACCACCTCAAAGGTGAGCTATTCGATCTTGAAGTTGTTATGATCGCCGGAGGTGACTGGGAGATCGATCTGACCCAAGGGTACGGCACGGTCCCCTGAGATTACTCCGTGGAATGGAGTGTGGCTTGGCCGGATGTCCGACTGTGAGAGATTTATGGCGTTGAAGGTATCGATGTAGAGGATGTTGAGGGTGCTGCCGCCGTCCATGAAGACCTTGGTGAGGCACGAGTTGCTGATGATGGGGTGGAGTACGAGAGGAAGGCACCCTGGATGCGGCACGTGGTCGGGGTGGTCGGATCTGTTGAAGGTGATGGGTGCCTCTGAGCACCTGAGGTAGGTTGGAACGGCGGGGTCGATGATGTTGACTTCTCGCCAGATCAGCTTCTGGCGACATCGAGGCAGCCCTCAGGCTCCGGAGGATCGGGACATTGAGGTTGGTGCTGTTGGGTCCAGAGGTTGCCTCTCAGGAACTGCTGCCTCAGGCAGCATTATTTGTAGAGGGTGCTGGACCGGAGTGGCGTGATTCGAGCAAGGCTTGTCAAGGAGCTTTTCGAAGTAGTGGTCGTGGTTGGGCGGTGTCCTAGCTTGGGGTCGGGGTCGTCGCTCGGTGATGCCCACGAACTCATCGTCATGCTGCCGGCTCTTCTTGGGTCTCTTGCTGCTCGTGTCACCCCAGGATCGGTTGTCTCGTCGATCGAGACGTGGGTCGGAACGGTGATCAGACTTGCGTCGGACTTGGACTTCTCCTTGTCCTTGCCCCAGTCTCGGTCGAAGTTGACTAGGACAGCCTCCTCCTCGGTGGCGAAAGTGGTGGCGATATCAAGTAGGGCGCGGGCCGTGCGTGGATTTTTACACCTGAGCTTGTGGACGAGGGCCTTGGAGGTCGTGCCGCAGGTGATGGCGTTGATGACGTCGACGTCGCTCATGTCGAGCAGCTCATTCTGGTCGCGCGAAAAACGTTGGACGTACTTGTGAAGCGATTTGCCGAACTGCTATTTGCAGTTCTTGAAATCCCAGGAGTTCCCCGGATGCAGGTAAGTCCCCTGAAAGATGCCGACGAAGACTCTTCGAAGGTCGGACTAGTCACGGATGCAATCGGGCGGAAGATGCTCAAGCCACCCCCTAGACGAGTCAGCCAAGAAAAGTGGCAAATACTAGATGGCAAATTGGTCACCTGCCCCGCCTACTCGACAAGCAAGCCGATAATCTTCAAGCCAATGGATCGGGTTTGACTCATCGGAGTACTTGGTGATGTTGGTGGGCGCACGGAAGCGTGCAGGAAACCGCACGTCTCAAATGGTGTGCCCGAAGGCTCAGGGCCCGACCCCCCTCAAGGTTGGGGCTCCGAGAGTAGCCGTGGCTACACCGACGGTCGTGGTAATCAGGAGTTCGTTCCCGTGACGGTGCTCGAAGTACCCGGGAGTTCTTTCCCGAGGCGACTCAGCGTGGAATTCGGTCCTAGCCTGTCGCCTAGCGTCGATGGTGTGGCGCGCGTCGCAGTCAGGATCGAAACGCTGTCGGATAGTGGCAAGTGGAGGGTCTGACTGCTTCGTTCGTCCTCCTGGTCGCTAACTGCTACGGAACTCAGATCGTGGTGGTCGAGGCGAAGGCACCTCAGACCCCTACTATTGGAGCGCTGCGTCGAGGAAGGTGCGCAGACGGTCATGGGTCTCGACAACCATGGGATGCACCGGGGTTACGGACTCGTGAAGAATTTTCGCAACCGCAACCACGTTGTCGATTGTGCTGTTGAAGGTAGGCATGTCCACCACCATGATCTGCTGATAGGCGGTGCGGCCTCGGGTTTGGACATTGGGGGCAGCCGAAGATTGCGCTTTGTGCTTAGAGGCATGACTGAGAGGTTCAGTTGATCTTGAAGAAGATGAGAGGAGACAGGGCATAAGGTTTTCCTGTGGATCAGTAGGGTACTTTGAGGATTGAGGTTTGCGCCTACACTCGAGTTTCCAGTGGAGAAGGATTGTCATGGTGTTGCTTTCGCTTGCTGAATTCTCGTTAGTAATGTTCCTCTTTGAGAAGTTTAAAATATTTTGGATGATCTCGTTTAATTTATCTATCTTTAACCTTGTTTAATATTTATGTTATGGTTTCTTGATTGGCTGCTTGTGATGCTGTACTTGCCAACCTCTAGAGATTGACAAAAGTACGTAGTATCAGATTTTATCAAAAGGTAAGAAAATCCAGTCCTTACATGACCTAGCCTCTCTGAGACTCGGTGGTTTATTCCAGTTCAGGCCACAATAGAGGCGTAATACCCTACATCCAGCAAAATGTATTGGCCTCGAAGGGCTTCTTGGATCATGGATGGTTGCAAGGGTGCTAGGATTTCTTGCTCGAGCAAGAATCCTAGGGTTGTGCTGTATGTCTGTGTCGATCCGATCTAAATGCTCCCTGGTAGCTTTACATAGGGACCAGGTCAGGACTACAAAGCTTGGTGCTTATAAAAATGTCCAGTCCCTAATAGGTATGGCCAGATGTATGGTCGAACTTCCTTGGCATGTAGCCCTAGGGATGGCATATCCTGGGTGGCCATGTCGAGTATCCTATCGCCAGTGGGTACAGTGAGAACAGCTTCCAGGTCGCCTTTCCGTCCTTTTCCACCAAGGGTTAATAGGTTCACCTTTCCCTCCACCTGGCATACAAAGCCTACCAAAAAGGGTCAAAAATATCTCCTTTTGCCAGATGCTCTAGCCATCCGGTCGGCTGGGGGTGGTTCCCGACCCGTTGGTTAGATACTAAGGGTGGTTCCCGATCCTTGGATGGTCAGGTTGGTTGAATCGGTGTCCGACCTTCGGTGGTCAGATGGTGCTCTAGACTCTTGCGGCGTGGGGGTCGGGCATGACGGGGCTGTGATATACCATGGGCTGGTCTTTATCATGGGCCCTTGACAAGACCCGTGGTCTTCGCGGGTAGTCTTCGATAGTTGTCTTCTGGGCAGAACAGGGCCGCAGGTACCCAGGTTTTATGAACCCAGCACCTTTGTATATGCTCTTTGTGGATGTTGTGGTGCTAGTGGACAAGAGCAAGATAAGGGTTAACCAAAAATTAGAATTGTGAACATAAACTTTGGAGTCTAAAGGTTTTAGACTTAGTAGGTCTAAAATAGAGTATATGAGGTGCGATTTCAGTGCTACATAATTGAGGAGAGAGATATTAGACTTGATAGCTAGTGATACCAAAGGACACTTTCTGTCACTTAGGATTGATGCTGTAGAAGGATGGAGATATTGATGAGGATGCTAGTTATAGAATTAGAGCCTGATGGTTGAAGCCCAATGCTAGTGTCATATATGTGACACTAGGGTGCCACAAAAGCTAAAGGAAAAATTCTATAGTTCCATAGCACTGCAATTTGTTCTGTCATGTTATATGGAGCAAAGTGTTCCTAAAATAAAGTGGAATGCCCAGCAGCCACATGTAGGAGAGAAATGAGTATGTTGAGCTTGATGTACTGGCCACATGAGAAGAGATCAGGAGTAGCGTCAATTAAGGAGACACTTGTTCATTGCAGGATAATAGGTCATATACAACAAAGGCTGCATGAGGCACTAGTTCGTAGCCGGATGATAGATCGGTCTAATTATGTGAAGAGGACAGAGGAAGACCAAACTAAAGAGTCTATGAAAAGAGATATGAAGGACAAGGATATCATCTAGGAGTCAGCCTTAGATGGAGGGCATAAGACGCAGATATTCAATGCATACTCAAATGAACGAGGTTATTTTCTAGCAACTAAAGTAGAGCCAAGTCATTGAGCCCTTTTCATGACAAAGAAAGGGAAAAAAACAGTGGAAGCACGGATAGATAAGAATAAGGTTACAATATAAACTAAAGAGTTTTAACATAGCCAATGTTGATTGTCCATTTCTAGTTCTCAAGAGGATTATGACTCAATTTATAATTGAGTTCTGTACGAATAAAAAGCTTCACAATGAATTATGCATGAAACATCAATAGTTAAAAACTAAACCGACTTCATTGATTAGGCCACATTCACAAAGAGCAAGAACTGTAGAAGCATGGATACATAAGTTAAGGTTACAACAAACCAAAGAGTCTTCAACCTAGATAACCAATGTTTGCTGCCTTTTGTAATTCACTAAAATGAAGTACTGCTTGATGAAGTTAACAATAAAGCTTAAGTATATATTATGTATGAAACATCATTAAGTAAACTCAAATGACTCCAAATAACAGGAAACAATAAGAGATTTATCGAAACAAAAGGTAGACAGGATATCGAGCATGCTTCATTCAAATGAAAATTAACAGAGTATATATAGAAGTGTACTTTATTTAAAGAATAGGAAGGAAATTGACTGTTTGAATGAGGATCACTCAAGAATGATGTACTGGGAAGGGAGTTCGCCATATCTATAAGCGAACAAGATCCATAATTTAATGATAATTAATTTACAGGAACAAATACATGAATTAGGTGAAAATTCTGAACATCAAGAGATTGAGTATGGCATTGAACTAAGCAATATACGCCCATCTGAATTTCCATCAAGTTTCTTCCACCCATAGCGAAGCACGGGCATTGGACTAGTACTTTATTTATTTAGTTTGATATTCCAGAAGTAGCGAAGCTTGAGGCTAACATGGTTGTGGTTCTCTGAGATCTTTGCCAAAAGGTTAGCAGAACAGCAGCATCCAACCTTCTACTATTATGGCACAATTAAGGCACAAGTTTGGTAAATAAGTTTAATTTTTGGCTTATTGTCTAGGAACTTGTGCGTAGGCTTCTTAATATTTGCCAACCACTTATCTATAGGTAAAGCTTATTAAATGTCCGTAATTTTTAACTGTCATAAAAAATTACAACTGTCTGTAAAACAGATTTGTATCGGCAAAGGTTCAACTATGGTGGCTCATAATGTGTTGGAAAAAGTAAAAACAGTTGGCAAAACCTTTGTCGACTGCTTCTACTGCGACTGTTTATAAAGTGTCAACAAAACCTTTGCCGACAATTTACTTGCCCTTTGGTAGAATGTAAACATAATAAGCAAACAAGATCCATAATTTAATGATAATTAATTTACAGGAGCAAATACGTGAATTAGGTGAAAACTCTAAATATCAAGAGATTAAGTATGGCATTGAACTAAGCAATATACGCCCATCTGAATTTCCACATACAGTTACTACCACGCATTGCTTTGACTTAACATAACTGATATTAACTCTTATAAATATTTTAATACAGAACTTCAATGCATGGAGCCCAATTCTTATCGAGTCAAAACTGAATAGGTTTTTATATCAAGCTACATCTAAAATTATGAGCACTGATATGCATTCGTAATCAAATTTTGAATATGTGAAATACCTTTTGAGCTATATTTTTTTATTTAGATTATGAAATAGTGTACCTTGGGATGATAAAATGTTATAGCTATTCACAACAAGTATTCATGCAACATTTAGTACTAGTGTTGGCAAGGTTCTCACCTCGGT
>BCLH01001592.1:62061-73949 GCA_001602315.1 Zoysia pacifica | reverse complement strand
ATTTGATGAATAGATTGTGATCCACAGTAGCAGTTATTCAGGCTGTTGTTACAGCTTTTCATCTATTTTCTTCTTTACTCTTTGTAGCTATGAAAAGCTTATTGTGCTAAACTCATGATTACAAATGCGATTGTGTCAGTGACATTTGGAATAATCATGTTTTATAATTATAGTTCTGACTGAAATATTGTTAGCAAACCTGAGCTTGCTGTGCTAAACTCATGATAACATATGCGATTGTGTCAGTGACATTTGGAATAATCATGTTTTATAATTATAGTTCTGACTGAAATATTGTCAGCAAACCTGAGGTTCAACCTATTTCATTACTTGTTCTTATTATTAGTAATATAAGATACTAATTATTTCATGACACTTGGATGTCTATGGAGAAACCTCTTACAGAGCCCCTCTTCCTCGACAAATACAGGAGCTGCCTGTATCTTGATGAGTTAGTTTGGAAGGTAGCAGGTCAATTCAATTTTTTGGCCTTGCTTTTTTTTCTATGTAACTATGATCTAGGTATACCGTATATCTATTGAATGCTATGGATTGATTACAATTTCCTTTGCTGGTTAGTCATCATATATATAGGGATTTTTGTGAGGCTTCTTCCAGTTTGAAGCACCATGTTCACAGCTCACCATTTCACCAAAAGACGTAATTCCTTCACATTTTGTTGAGCGCAGCTTGCAGCTCAAGTTTCGCGATTCAGGTGCATTTTGAACTCGCCATCACTCGGCCCTTCTGAATTATTGTACAGGGGCACAAATTAACCGCAATAGGACTTGCTAAATGGCAGAAAGCTTTCTATATGCCCACATGGTCGGACAGCATGGTCAAGCCTCTAGAGACGGGTTCAGAAAATTCTTCAGGTATCATGTTGGCTGGGCAACCCCACAAACTGATCAGCTGCCAGCAACGCATACCAAGGATCAACTCATGGGCAGTAAGCAAATCCAGAACTACCAAAATATAATATGATATGTATTTAACAGTTATCATATATGCTAGAATAGCATTTATAAAGAGGATGATAAAACATAAAGTGGGTATTTCATATACTACTACTTATCCTTGGCTAAATTGTCATGTTGTCTTTTCATAGTGCAACGAGAATGTGTACATTGTTTTCCCCTATCGGAGAGAGAGAGGTAGAGAGATTGCATCATATTATCCTGTCCGTAGCGTAGTACGGACACACAGACTATCATGACATATGTTCTTGAATTATCCGTTTTATCTTACCTGTATCGTAACGAATTTATGTTAGATTATATTTTTTTATCGAAAAAAACAAATGTCATATTGTCTTTACGAATCGAATGTTAAATGCATCATTTTGCTTTGCCCGTGCTTAGCATGGGCATCGGTGCTAAGTATGCAACAAAGTTCGTTTATCAAAAATTGAAGACCATAGGACACGCAAATTCTGGGCATCTCATGATCTCATCCATAGTTCGTCTATCTGAATGTAAACCAAAATCCTACAGTATCTAATGACAAGATCCACAACAAATTCTGGGCATCTCATCCAAAATGCAGAAAGATTACATTGTTTTACAAGACTAGAACGGGCAGCAATGCGCCTACTAGGTGAGTCAACCAATACAATTGGAATTTTGCAGCAGAACTGTCAGGACTTACAGGCGCAGAAGCTGCATCACCACTGCCATTGGTACCGGTGCTGCAAATAGAGTCAATTCACACTGTAAGGATAGAGTAACAAAAATATTATAGTGATTACCATAAATGGCATGGGAAATATCAACATACCTTCCTGTGAAAATGCACAAATCATGGCCTACAAAGAATTCAGAAAAAAATTTAGGTTGGAATCTTATTAATAATTTAGTGATGTGGCGATAGCACGATATCATATAGCAATAAATAGTCTCGATCTCTTGAATTAAATTTAATTTAAATAACAAAAAAACTTATGCAAGTTATAGAATACGAGCAAATAAGATGATGGTCACAATTGCTGCAGCCATAGATTGTTTATCCTGTACTAATTTGTACGATAATCTAATCAGACGTCTTGCAAATGACTTCAACAAGTTCCAGCATCCCTAAGCCTACATGATGTTTATCTTGATCTAGTGGTAAACAACCGTCTAAATGGGTTTACGCAGTAAATGGCAGCCTACTGCATAGTTTAGGCCCAGCATGGGGTACACATGATAATACATTAGCACGAGGTTGATCTATGGATACCTACAATGTACATAATTCTTTTGGTGCAACAGATGTATCAAAGCAATCTTGACAGCTAGTTGTTATCTGTAAACATGCAGTCATACACAATGGTTGCCTTCATGAATGTCAGTACTAAATTTGGGTTTCTGAAATGTCATTTTCGTGCGCAAGCCAAGATGATAACTAGAAATATCGCCAACAAAGGTACTTATGGAAGCCTAGTAAAGTAGTTTCTACTAACTGGAGAGAAAAATGAATCTTACTTGGATCGGTCGATGTTATCATTGCGGTGCCATTAAAGTTGCATGTACCTCCACTACTTTGCATTCTATGGTAATAGTCATTGTAAACATAAGAAGTGACAGCTACAATGTCATCTGATTTGTAGCATGGTTTCCCAGGCTGAACTGCACTGCAATTTGCAGATCCAGGGCCACATGCCCAATCCAAACTATGCTTCAGTGCACTATGTGGTGCACTTGAATTTGCCACGCAAAATGTCCCACGTAGCGCTGGTGATTCAGGAATAGTTGTGGCCATGCCCTCAAATGAGAGAGAGTAAACGGTGGTCGCATTGAGAAACATAATCCCCCAATTTTGCTCTAAGACAGGCCCTGGCCGATGATCCTCATTGAACAACTCAAAAATATAGATACTGGATTGGTTATTTGGTTGGCTAGGTGTACCAGAATTATTCAGAACATGGTGTATGAGGTTTGAATTGTAGGCCAAAGCATTATCAACATTAGCAGCCTTCTCATTTGGTCCACCAAGCCATGGCCAGCCAGAAGCTGTGACCAAAATAGGAATCCCAGTGAAATTCAATGCTTGAATTGAATTGTATGTAGCATCAATCATAGAATCAAACATATTGGTGTAGAATAGATTGGTGTTAGGATCTAAAATTTGACTGTTGGGATTCAGAGAGCGGAACAGTGCATACTCTAAAGGGAATACACCTTGCCCTTTGACATAACCATAATATGGCTGAGCATTCACCATGAAGGAGGATCCTGTGTTGTTCAGAAACTGAAGATACTGAAACATTATTGAGCTCCATGTCGAATTGAATGTGGCAGTAGAGGGAGGAAATGCCTTTGGGATCATATCCATTGAGTGAGGACTCGAAATTTTGACCCGAGTATTCAGGTTTGCAGCTAACAGGGCAGACTGGAGGAATTGTAATGCTGGTACAAGCACAAGGGCTGCATTGGGAATAGTAGTAAGAACCTCATTGCCCACTGCAATATATGTGATGTTCGTTGCTGGAACATAAGCGGCTACATTCTTGTTAACCCAATCAACAGCTGTGGAACGAGATTGCCCCACACGAAGTAACTGATCATTTGGAACCCCAACCATCACTTCTATCCCAGTATTTGCTAGGGCTGTCAGCATCTGATGGTCTGTGTCGAGCAGGCGAACATGCTGAATCTTCTTATCTTTAATGATAGACACTATATCAGTTGCTGATGTTAGCTTCGACGTGTCGGTGCCAATAGTAATACCAACAAATGCTCCTACAACATAGTGCATTGAGAATTGTTATGCAAAGATAAGGTGAACTATTTTCCAATTAAAAAACAAAAATTATGAATATAGCTGTTAAACTAGTTTTTGCAACTCTTGGCAATGAGAACGAGGTATCAGAAGTATTGTAAGCATTATGATAGTTCAAAACCATATGTATGCGCTAGATAATAATCTAGAATACCTGAAACGTTTATAACCATAAGCATTAACAGCATCACCACGACTTGTGCTCTCTTGGGCGACATATTCTTCTCGCCCATTTTTTGATTAGTTGTGAATAAGGGGAACTTCGCGGAAGCTCTCAAGCAAAAGCTGAAACAGCAGCAAGTATTATTTCGTTCATTCAATAGGAACACAAACTACTATTAATAGCAAAGGGATCTCTAAAAATTATAAATTGCAGTATATCTCTAGGAGATGTTTGAGCAAATAAAAACTCTAAATGCTGAGAAGTACAAGCAACATGCATTCATAATTGTGGACCAGATATTATTATGTAAAAAACAATGATCAAGATTTTTCCAAATCTTAGAACATTGATCTCGTGCAGGATATCTAAAGAATCTTACAAAGTTGCCCAATGGCGTTAACTTCTTCAATAGGAATGATGCAATAACTGAAAGGCACCCCTAAATACGGGAAAGTTTCGTTGGGGGCTATTGAATGGAGACACTGAGCAGGCACCTCCAATCTTCAGGGCAAACGTTTCCAATTCTAGGGGAACCTAATCATGATAGTAGGATAACGAAGCTACACGAAGCCTTGAATTTGCAAAACTGACCAGTTAAATCACCATGGAAAGGAGAATACAGAACTGTGCAGGCGCCATAAGACAAGAAACGTGAGGAATAAGAGTAGAGAGAAGCAAAGACGCCAAAATTTTCAGGCCAACGACGAACGAGGCTTCAAGAACACCTCAGGTCCTCAACAATAAAAATGCCACCACTTCGTAATCAATCTTGGTTGGTGCCGTAGGAGTCACGAGCAGAAAGGATCACAATGGTCCAAAAGAGCGCAACAAATGTCGACACCATAATCTCAACAACAGTACTCCAAGTGAAAGGGAGAACAAACCAGCGAGAAAGGCGAAGATGGGCACCTGATATTTGTCCCCAGAGAAGGGCAATGCCTTTCTCCCTCCTCTCCTCCTGCCTCGCCAAGCAGGCGTGCAGCGGAACTCGCTACAGACAGAAGTAGCACCAAGAACACGCCGCCGCCGAACGGGAGCACGGGCGGCGAGTGGGCGTCACCGACGATGGGAGGGAGCAACAACTAGGAGACTGGCGACTGGACCACCGCAGAGGCAGTTCTTGATGGGATGGGAGACGGGGAGCTCTCTGTCCTGAGGCTGTGTCCTCCCTCTCCCGCAGCAAGACGCAGAGAATCCGACGAGGTGCTGGAGCCGCGTGCCCGCGTGTTCTTGGTTTACGGTGTTCCTCGATTATGTGTGTCTTTGGAGGCTTAAGCAATTTTTTCTTTACGAATTTCTAGGATGTTTAACTCATAACTAAGCGCCTTGAAAGTACTCCCTCCATTTCAAAATCAAAATTTTATTACTTTGATTATTAATAGTATTTTATTATATAAAAATATATTTTTAAAATTTATTATTAAATAAATTTTCATAAAAATTATATTGTATATTAAAAATTATATAATTTTTTATATATTATTGATAAAAGTTAAAAAAAATTAACTTTATCTTAAACTTTAAAATGCTTATATTTTAAAACAAAATAGCATAACATTGTGATCACCTTCAAGAAATGGCGGTCGAAGCGCGCGGGAGATGGAGATTAAGAAACGCGAGCGATTGACCGAGAGATCAGCAGGCACGGAGGATTAAACAAAAGAGGTGGGAAAGGTGGAGCGGGGACAAAAGACGGAGCTTTTGAACACTGGAGAGAGGAAGAGGCATGATCTCGCTCTGGCGAGAGCGTTGGCGACCGATGGGGCGATGGCTCGAGAGGTGTGCCGTTTTCAGAGCAGCCGAGCAAGCGAGCACATGACGGTCTTTGTGGGCACTCTCTGGCCACTCTGCGTCTTACTTCACTTGGACTCTTGCTGTCGCCATGCTGTAACGGCGACGAGTGCCTTAATGCTTTTAGCTAGTGAATGGATCACACCACTGCTAAGCTAAAAGTGGGCATTAGCCGTTACGTTAAAAATAAATTAATTTAACAAACATTTTAGCACTAAAATAACCTTAGTGGTAACCATATGGTGCAACAATGCCGAATCAAACTTAGCACTGAATTATGAAGCATATGGGCAATGCCTACTGTAAACTGTATTAGAATTGACAAATGAAGCATAGGTGAACGGGACGTGCGAACTGAACTTAAGTGGTATTGCCCTTTTTAGATTATTAAAGTGAACCGGACAGCACGCAGGAGTCACAGGACAAAGGGAGAGAAAAGGAGTGTAAATAGATGCAATTAAGCTTACCTTTTAAATCTCTTTAAGTAAAAAAATGAAATATGTTTCAAAAATAAAGAGGATTTTAAAATTTTAGTTTATTTTTTAATTAAACATGTTCGGAGGTTAATCTCAAGGTTCCTATGTTACACCCGCAGAGACTAGAGAAAAGTTATGATAAGGTGCTGGATTGGACCAATCACGCGATGGGTCCCTGCGAAGAATATAGCCCCACCGCAGCACAGTACTTTACATGTACACACGTGCTGTTCCCAAGAAATATATGCAACTTTTCTTAAAAAAAAAGAAATATATGCAACGGAGCAATATTGTGCTAAATACAGGTATGCTCAACAGCGTCGCAAAACTTGCTCCTAGGCCAATTAGTAAGTACTCGTAGTATGGAAGCAGCTTTATCCATCATCATACATGTTTGGGAGTTGAGCAGTCTGACAATGAAAGAGCGCTTTGTGGTCAAACCATGCCAAAGAAGACCCAAGCTCGTCCCACTGGATGACACAAATTTCTAAGCCGTAACTGCTCCTCTCTTCAGCATCTCAAGACCCTCAAAAGCTTGCATAACACCCTCAGGATACTTGCAGCATCTCTGCTCTATTGTTTTCTATTCATATTCAGAATATGCAAAACAATGTCCACGCTTGATATGAACAAAAAAAAAAAAAAAAACCTTATCTTCCGTTGGCTGACATGTTTGATTCCATGTTCTTGCGCCCTCATTACTCTTTTGGGTTGCTTGCATCGTTTAGTCTGTGCCCATGTTGGGCGGCCAAGGCTGTTAAATTTTATTCAGATAAATGTGGGCAGTAAATATCCTCTTAATTCTGCTTGATGACAACCAGGAAGGTTACCTCTATATTATGGGAAAGAAGGTGTACTCTGCATAGAAGAGATTCCAAATGAACCGGTAGTACTGAGAAATGGCATCCTGCAAAGAGATGAAGAAAAATTATGTCAGAACCACCTCTGCTATTGATTTTAAGAAAAAGCTCAATCCCTCGGTTCCATATCCAAACTATAGATGTGAAGAATGTTCGTTATAAAAGTAAAAACATCACCTTAGTGTACTTCGCTTGCTCCAGAACCCATGTCTGAAAGAATGGAACAAACAAGTTAGGATAACAACACATGTGCCATCGCAGCTAGGAATGCAAGTCTTCCATTTTGTGGGTCAATGGGTCAGCCCAAAACTCTCCCAAATGAATTGAAAATGACATCCATCAAAATTTGGTAGTAGATCAAATGAACTAGAGGCTTGACCCACAACTATCCATTGGGTACCCACTTGTATCCCTAGAAGCAGCAGCACGAGATACTTGCTGCGAGTGAAATCAATTGTTTTCATGAGGAAAATTATAGGTGTTCTTAAGTTGTTATTCAATGTTACTTAAGCAGTATGATTGTGACTTGACTACCACACTTTAAGCCCACATCCTACAATCGTACCCATGAAATTATATTCAATCTGTAGGAAACATTGCAATTCAAGCCTTGGAATAATAAAAAAAAAAAACATATCTATGCTGTCTTATGTAGTCTATCCAAAAACAATAGCCAAGTATTACACAGCACTGGAGCCCCTGGAGTAATCTAACAGTTCCCTAGTTGAACATTTTAATCACCAATGATGCCATTGCACAGCTTTGGTGTAATCAACATGTTTACCTGGAAAACTAAACCAGCAGCAAGGGCAGCATGCACAGGAACCATTACAGGGCGCCTAAATGCCTGCAAATTGGAATATCACCATCAATGCAACAGTGATCATGTAGCGCTAAAACTGAATTATGCATCAATCAACATGTTATAGAAATTTGAATGGACACAAAAGCTATCACTGCAGATACAGAGTCTCTGCATCATTATGGTCAGGATATGAATGCTCTATAAGGCCTTCAAGTTCTCTTAATTTCTAAGATCTTGTGTGGAAAGTATACTATTTAACTATGGGCACTATAAGGTATGAACAGGAGTAAAAGGTAATAATAGGTGACTAATATAGTTGTTTTTATTTGTATTTCCATCATCTAAGCATCTACTATAGTTAAAATAGTGAATCTGAAGGCAACTAGATACCACAAAGAAGAAAAATTGATAACAGTAATAAGGTAACCTGAGGCATGGCAAACGCCACAACAACAGCAGCAATATAGTTTGCTACCAATAAACCAGAGCCAAGGAAGGCAATGTTTCTGACACCAAGTTTTGTTGCCAAGGTTGATATTTGGTACCTGGTGGGGGAAAGTACGTTATAAACATGACATCAGTAATGATTTTATGTACCTGACAATTGATTCACCACACTGACAAATAAAAGGCATGATATTTTGCTAGAAAAAACTAATTATGTAAAGTAAGGAACTCACTTGCGGTCTCCTTCGACATCAGGAAGATCTTTGGTTATAGCAATGACCAAAGCAAACAATGTCACGAAGCAAGTAATGAAAGCAACAGGAGTGCTGCAAAAAAGAGAGATGTCAGTTTTATTAGACATCACATACATCTCTTATGTTTTTCTGCAAATACATGTAGAACTTACACCACTATTTATCAGGAGGGGGGAAGGGGGGGTGCATCAAACATCTAGATGTAACTTAAAATTCAGAAATAGTTACAATAGAAATTTGAGTGACTATTTACCTCCATTGGAATGTAAGACCTAGTGCAGCTCGAGTAGCATAGTACACACCAAAGTTGAGAAGGAAACCACGAACCTAATCAACATTATTGAAAGTTAGGTTGTCTAATAGAAACGTATACCATGTGGAAGTGTTTGTATAAATAGAGGGAAGTAAGAAGCTCTAAATCGCATTTTAAATGAAATGAATCATGAAGTATAAACAGAGGGAAATAAGCTCTAAACTGCACTAGACTAATGTTCATCATAAGCTTGTCATTGGGAAAATATGGTACCATGGTAGATTGGTAGGTAATGTTTCTTGCAAAGAAATGGATCCAATTTAAGGTAAGATTCAGTATTCAGTTATTACAAGGTCTGGCGATGAAGATGTTTCAGGAAAACAATGAGGTTGCGGATGGTATGGTAGAGATGAGATTTTAGTCAGTCTTCCTGTGTAAAGTGATATATATCTGAGAAACTTGCTCCGTTGATCATCCTTATCCAACCCTATAAGGACCCATATTCATGAAAACAAGAAAAGATTACACAAGTATCCAGGGATAGATCTTTGCGAGGATGCGATGTAAAAGCATAATTTTCAAAGTCGCAAAATAGCAACTTGTTACTTAAAAGTTTGTGATCAAAGTTTCGGTGTGTTGAACATATGCAACCCAAAATGCTGGTTATTTGTGTCCCAAAGGAGTAGATGGACATTTCACATAAATATGTTGGTCCTGTAAGTTTACAACAAAATGGACCTTAAGCTTTCAATAGAATTATTTATATTCTCCTGTTTTGGGTAGATACAACTGATGCTATTCACTGTAATGTCTTTGTTTCATATAAGATCTGTTTTACCGCACAGGATCAATCTCAAATACTTATTTACTAATTATGCCAAGAATGATCTAAAAATATAATGGATAAAATCAACATTCATTCGTGATACAAAAGTAAATATGGGCAAAGAGAGGAGCAAAGTACCGTTGCAATTATAAGAAAAGCAGCAACTGGATATCTCTTCAGTCTGAATGGAGGGACCGAATATATAGTGCCAAGAAATAGACCAAGGCAGTATAGAGAGGTAATGAAAGATCCAAAGTTTGAGACAACAATCGAGAAGCCTGCAACTGCGAACAATATCACTAGCAACCACGCTGACTGAACTGAGAGATCACCAGCAGCGATAGGTAAATATGGCTTGTTTACCCTGTTCAACAGAACAGAATCATACAAGCTGGATGTACCAGAGATAGCAGTTGAAAATATTTAAAAAGTCTTTAAATGGTAATTTGTGACAAAACCTAAATTTTAGTATGTGGAGTTACTGTAAAATATAAGTCATGCAGGGGTGATACATACTTGTCGATAGCAATGTCATAGATCTGATTAATCCCAACTATATAACCGTTGCCACAGATTAATGCTACCAGGCCATAGAATGCTTTGTATACTAACATCCAGTTGATAAGCTCAGGATGCTCTATCAAGGCTCTAGCTACCAAAGCTCTGCATCAACCCCAAGACATCAGCACCTAAAAGCATTGCAGTCAGGTTAGTCATTACAAATTCGACTAGAATGGGAGCACTTTACATGGACCCCAAAGCAGTTCCACGAATTGTATGTGGCCTGAGAAACCGCCAGCAGGAATCCTTGAGATTTGCAAGTGTCTTTGACAATGAGACGGCTGGGGCAGGTCCCGCAGCATCAGCTTGAGAGCACGCCTGTACAACAGCCAAGGAAAATGTTAAAGCATTCTGATAATTCTATGCGACAGGGTGCACAGAGTGATCCCCAGGCAGCTAAGTGCCCATACGCAATGCCAACACTAAACATTTTGTCATGGCCTCCTGATCCTGATTGAGCCAATCAATTGGCACCCACATTTGAACTGTCGAAGTAAACAAAACTGCAACACACAGGGTTTGCATCCATGCTTGCACTCTCTAACTGTGTGATTACTCCTGCCACCTAGGCCGACTTGGTCAACGCAACTAACTGAAACAAATATCACTCGCTGCAGCCCGCAGCAGAGCCGAACCACCGCAATTAACCATATGAGTATATGACCCTGCATTGAGCTGGAGAGGGAATCGGGTATCTTACCCTCGCGGTGTCCCGCCGTCGGTCGAGGGCGGAGTTGCAGGAAGAAGGCCGGCCACTGGGGAAGCGAACGGGGGCAGAGGAGAGAAGCGGGGACGCGGACGGCGACTGATAGAGCACGCGCGGCGGCAGGCCGCTGCGGATTGTGGGGGAGGTGAGGAAGGGAGGAGCAAGGGCGCGGGATGGGAGAGGAGGGGAGGCGACGGGTGCCATGGGGACGGAGGTTTGGGGACCCGGACTCTGTTTTTTTCAGCCACCCATCGCCATTGGTGATGTGAAGCAGGGGAGGCCTCTGGCGAGTGATGAGTGATAACTGATGATGAGAGCCGTGGGTCTGCTATCCTGTGGCTGTGGTAATGTGAATGGTGCGGCGGAAAAAAAAAATGGAAGTGTCTCTTTCTGAATGTAAGTCCTGCTATTTCTGAATGAATTTTCGTTCACTATAGTCCTTAGGACAAAATTTATTTATTATTTTGCTACTTTGTTCATGCTAAATATCAGCAAAAGAAAATGAAGTGGTACTCTCTTTGTTCACTTTTACTTGTCGATATTGACTTTAAATGTTTTAAATACATAAATCAAATTATAACAAAATATATAATTTTTATGATACTTTTTTATAAGATGAATAGTTAAAATTGATATCAGAAGTCAATAGCGACAAATAAAAGTGAACGAAGAGAGTATATTTTTCACATTACTCAAAGTGTGGAGACAACCGTCTAAAACTCAAGTTATTCACACTTCAAAATCATTTTTACACCCTTTGATCTAAAATATAAGTCATTTATGGTTTGAGTCGATCAAACCCTTTTAACTCAACTTTATGTAATTGATAATGTGTGATTGATGCTATTGGATTGCTTGTGAAATATCATTGCATTATATAATATTCTTGTTTCATTCTCACTTCATTCTTAAACTGTTGTGGCCCTTAAATTTTAATATTATTTTTAAACATTTATCTTAAAATGTGTAAAATAGTAAGTTATATTT
>BCLH01001592.1:30473-61879 GCA_001602315.1 Zoysia pacifica | reverse complement strand
ATAAAATATGTAGTTATGTGATAAATTGATACAAAATCAGTAGTATTTTGAAATTATGACTTAAATCTGTAACTTTGTGATATTGTTTATAAAATACCTGTAGTTTTGTGAAATTTACTCACTAAAATTTTACAAGATAGTAGAACCATAATACATGTTAGAAAAATGCATCAAAATTTTTTATCATTATTTTCATATGGTTTTATATCTTAAGAATTAATTTACTATTAAATATCTTTCCGTATGAAAATAATTTAAAAATAATTTATGATGTATTTTTTAAATATGTGTTTTAATGTGCTATATTAAACTTTTAGGTTAAGATCACCTTCATATATACGGAGAAAAAAAACAAATTGTAGTAGGTGATAAATTGAGTCAAATGGCAATTTTATGGGGATAAAATAAAAAAATAGTTTAAAAAGTTATTTAGACTTTGGCTATACGAGAGTAGTAATTTGGACTTTATCCAAAAATTAAAAAAATCACTGATGAAATTGAAATTCATTTTGTATGAATACAACAATCATGTACAAGCTCCGAACACCGAAATACAAACCGCAACGTATGAAACAAACAGCCTTCCTACTCCCCACTCCCCCGGCAAATCCAAACCGTCTGATCGGTGTACACCCAGCAGTGAATATCATCCGGTCATCAATCCATGTCCCCAAGGCACAAGCTCGCATGCACGCATGCAAAGCCGAGAGCGCATCAGGCCTCCTTCTCGTCATTCCTCCAGTTGCCATGCATCCTGGGCCCCGTGGGCCCTTCGCCGACGAACAGCTTCTCCACCAGCTTCGCCAGCCGCTCCCGCGACGACCGCGGCAGGAACCGCGCGACGCGGTTGATCTCGCGGCCGATGTCGTACTCCTCCCTCGGCCCCCACTCGCGGTCGAACCCGAGCCACGCCGGCTCCGGCACCGCTGACCCGAGGTACTCCGCCGACACCACCTCGCACCGCCCGGCGCCGGCGTTCAGCACGCTGCCTCTGGCGCAGTCATTCCGGATCCCGACGCCCAGCCTCGTGTTCCCCTGCAGCACCGTCCCCGCCCGCGGGTAGAACGCGTGCCCGTGCCGCGACGCGTACGCCAAAAGCCTGCCGCCGTCGTACTCGAGCCGCGACGCGTCGACCCACTCGCCCGCGCTGTGCTGCGAGAAGTATGCCCGGAGGAGCGCGCCAGAGAAGTTGCTCACGCGCAGCGTGACGTGCTCCCAGTCGCCGACGTGCTCGCCGATCCTGCCGAGCTTGATCGTCAGGAGCCCCACCTGGGCGCGCGCCGGCCCGTTGAACGGGTAGAAGAACCACAGCACGAGGTCGGTCACCGTCCCGCCCAGCATCGGCTTCACTTGCACGTACGCCTTCGCGCTCGCGAGGTCGCCCCTCTTCACCCTCTCCCGCTGGTCGCCGTCCACCGGCAGGTCGAGCCAGTACCCGCCGTCGTTGCCGCCGCCTTGTGGGAGGTTCGACCCGTCGGCGGCCACCGGCGTCGGGTTCTGGCTGCCCTTCTGGTACAGCAGCGCGCCGTTCTCGAAGAACCACGCCACTGACGACGGCAGGTAGGCCTCGTCCGGGTGGAGGTACACCTGAGGCGCGTACGCCGCGAGGACGGCGTTCACCTGGGCGAGGTCAGGCATGCAGGAGGTGTAACTCGCGCTGTTGTTCTTGAGACACGCCAACGTCGAGGCGTTCACCGGCGTTGTCCCGCTCTGGGCGAGGAACGTGCCCACGTGCACGCCGCGGGCGTCGATGCCGCGCACCTCCGGCCTCAGTGTGGCGACGCTGAACCCGTCCTTGTCGCTGCTCCAGACCGACTCTTCCGTCTCACAACCATCCGTGAACTCCGCGCGGACGCACCGGACCTCGTCGAGCGAAGGCTTGTCCGACGTGGCCGTGACCACCACGCCGACCGCCTTGTACCCATCGGGCGCCGTGGGGAGCCAGAAGAAGCCGGTGCCGTCCGGGCTGGACCAGACGAGGGTGAAGTCAAGCGGCGGGGCGAGGATTGCTGATCCGGTGCCCCAAGCCGAAGCCTCGCGCGCGACGAGGACGTGCCCGAAGAGCGGCCGGTTGTTGGGCTGCGCGTAGTGGCCGAGCACGGAGAAGCCGGCGGGGACGGGCGACGGCTTGAAGTAGGTGGCGCCGAGGCCGTCCTGGCCACCTTGCGTGGTGGACCAGACTTTGGTGAACGTGGTGACCTGCCGCACCTCGAGTCCTCCAAGGTCTATGCTGCCCTTCGCAAACCCTCCTCCTGAAACTGAAACAGTGGTTGTAACGATGTTTCAGATACGAGAACTTAGCTAAACTTCAGATCAGTGTGATGTTCAGCATTATGTTATCCTAAGATTAGATGAACTGGTTCTTTGCGATTGCGATACAGTTAAACTGGAGAAAACTTCTTGAGCAAAACGCTATTCTGAATAAAGGCACGCAAGCAAAACTTCCAAGCAACTTTCAGTACTTGACAGAGATCCAAGACGGATCACGCTGGTTTGTGCCTATCCTTATTCGATCGTACACTTCAGAATCTGTGCTTATCTTGTTCCGTGGAGCACAGAGCAATTCTAGCATAAGAAAAGATCAAAAGAGAATCTTGCATGCACATATGGCTAAATTCACGAGCTACTTTTACCATATTAAATCATGAAGATGACATGGACCACGTGTTTCTTTTCGGTCTACGTTTCTACAGGGCCCGACCTGTAGCTGGAAAACTAGCCAGAAGCCGCAGATTTTGTCAAGAACATGCTTGGTATGGTCAAGCCATCCCATGAGCAAGCATTCCGGACTTTTTTGCCACTCTTGTTATGGTCAAGCCATGAGCAAGCACTCCCAATTTTCCCAAGAACATGCTTGCATATGCGGAAAACTGTACGCCAAAAGGATCCACGAGCTAGCCGATCGAGCTTATGAGGGGAAAAGACCAACGAGCATGCATGTACCTGACGCGGGCCACGCCGGCGCCGCACCCGGAACGGCGAAGGGCGTCTCGATGGGCAGCGCCGCGGTTCCCATGCGGACACAAGGCAGGCACGACGACTTGCTCCTTCGCATCCCCCGCCGGTCCACCGGAGAAGAAGGCCGCGAGCTCGATCAGAGGCTGCGTCGTCTCCAAGCTAAGACGTCTCCTGCGCGCTGCTCCGAGCCACGGGACGTCACAAGCAACCTGGAAAGGGAGGGATGCAGCAGGCAGAGCAGCTCGTCTCAGCTTCGAAGAATCCTTCGGCGACACTTATAAACCAAGACAACACGCGCCTTATCAACTCCCTCACCGAGGCCTGGGTTGGCTTGCCGGCGACCCCCTAACAAAGCCGCCCGGTCCCGGACCCCCGGTGGTTACTTGCACGAAACGCGGAGTTCGTCGGAGGCTTGTTTGGCCATGGCTTTATTCGTTCGTCGCCCTTTAATAAGTGCCGCGGCTATAGCCCAACCTCGACCTCGCTGCTTCACGACTCGTCCATGTGTGTTCGGTCCTCGCGACAAGGGTCGCGCCGCGGAATCCCCCATCAATGTTTGTTATCTATCCTCCGCGTTGCCAGTTGCCATGTGACGCACGCGCATCGGTTTGGAGTTTCTTGACGCCTTGGACTTGTGTGCGCATGCGGTGGAGACCGGCATCGGTGACAGGTTCGTGTTGCTTGTTGCTTTGTGCGATTGCGCTCGCGCGCTGTGTGTCGCAAATCAGTGCGGGAAGGCGTGCGGCAGAGCGACGCCAGCGACTGCACGAGCTCCGACGACCTGCTTCGTTGTATGGTGTAGTATTGGTTAATGGTTAGGATGAAGAGATGGTGTGTAGCATTCGATGCGTCCCTGGATTATTTCTCTCTCTTTTTTCAAGGGCACATTTTTTTCGTGGAGATGACAACGCGTTCTGGCTGGAATCACAGGAACTATATGACGGCTTCAAAAGAGGAAGGTGTGGATCAGGTCGAACATTTTTGCCTGGTCGTATGTTCATTGTTTTTTCAAGTTCACATGGATGACGGGGGATAGCTCACCAAACCTGCAGAGGGAGAGAACCGAGCACGCGCGGATGAAGGATGTGGTCACGATTCACGAAGCAGCGAGGAGGCGAAGATGACTAGTTCGCTGCGGCAAGGCAGTTTATTGGCAAGTCGCGAGCGATTCGAGTAATAGGAAACTAGGAGCGTATATGCAAAGAGAATATCCATTTTTTAAGCTGGTGCAAGTCGCATCAACTCGGAGCTGGAGCAAGATAGAGTCTGATTTTATCTTTTAAACCATGCACGGTCTTAGACTATTGTCTAGGCGCCAATCATTTAGATGAAACCATCTGATCTGTACAAGTCACATGATTTATATTCCATCCCCTGGTACAGCCTGTACAAATGACATTTCTGGTACAGAAAAGCAATTCTTCTTTTGAAATCTGCAGAATGGAATATTTAGCGAACCAGCATTAGCTATTATCAAACGGTTGTATATTCTTTTCAGA
Organism: Zoysia pacifica; assembly: GCA_001602315.1. Lineage (NCBI taxonomy): Eukaryota > Viridiplantae > Streptophyta > Magnoliopsida > Poales > Poaceae > Zoysia > Zoysia pacifica. The sequence continues at coordinate 57,422 of BCLH01001592.1, read as the reverse complement.
TATCAACGTGAATTTGGTGGGAGTGTTACTTCTTAGAATGCAGCATGCTAATACATCTCATTCAGATGGTGCATAACATCTCATCATGATGCGGTTGGGATGTTAACCCCGCAAGAATTCAGGATAGAATTTCCACAAGTATCAAAAGTAACATAAGTGAAGTCTTTATGGTAGATTGCCAATCTATAAACTGTGAGTTAGCGTTCACACTTCTACCAAAATGAATAACAATTATATTCGACTTTCTTTTCTCCTCTCTTGATTAGCTGAAAGAGACATTTTGGGTGGGAGGATTGATGTTAACATAAATAAGTCATATCCATACAAATTGAGCAAAGCCAGTTATAAGAAATATTGAGTATACGTGTAATGTGTCTATATTACCAATATGGGGAACTATTTTATTCAAATTTCTTTTATATCCTCTTTATTGATGAAAGAGATGTTTAAAGTGCAAAGATCGAAACCAACAAAAATTTTCATATATGTATAAATTGTGCAAACTCAGCTATAAGAATATACAGAGGTCGAAGATTTATGTACGAACTTGTTTTCTCTTTTGTTGCAACTGCAACCAGAATAGAACAACTATGCTATTGGTACTGGTACTAACCTCTTGGCTCCGAGCAAATATATTCTTCATTATCCGTGAAAAATTATACTCCCTCCGTATTTTTAATATTGACGTTGGGACAGGGGCACTTAGTTGTTTTCTAGTTCAAACTTCCGTCGGAAACGTCAATAAATTATGTCCGCAGGTAGTATATTCTATCGAGTTTATTCTACTTGAGGTCAACTGATGCTTGCCACCAGCTCAAATACATGTACTGCAAAGCAGAATATCAGAATATATTTTACAGCAGATAAGTAACAATATATTTTTTGCTATCAGTTTCAGATAAACCATTTGCAGTGTCTGTCGGAGTAAGTACTTACCATCATATATAATAGAAGCACTCAATTTGTCATCCCCAATTCAAGCTCCAGTTGAGAAGTGCTCAAGTAAACATGGAAAGGCCCATCCATGAACCATGTGCTAACTATGGCGCTGAACAAATGATTCCACAAGTGGATTTACAAGCTCAGGTGCTTCATCCTTCAAGAAAAACAAAAATACATAAATAAAACAGCAACGAACACATGCAAAAGTGCAAAATGCTGGGCAGATTGCAATAGAAAATAGCTAAATATATTTTCATATGTTTCAGAGAGAACCTGCGGGCAGTGTCCAACATTTGGCAAGACAACAAAATTTTCCACAGCATCAAATTTCGCATAGGCTCTTCCAAGTTCCACTGGCTCCCATGGGTCCTTTCCCCCCCAGGCTATCAAAACTGGACACTGCAAAATATAAAGAAACACGTGTATAACTTTGTTTCCCTGAACGTGAAGATGAAACTGCACGTCATTATATTAGGAAGAGAAAAGTGTCCAAAATGGCAGTTTACAAATGCTTATTAGACAACCCATGTATGATTTATAAAATCAAATTTCAATGTTAATCATGTAACCAGGAGGGCTCTAAGCCTCTAACCTTCACCAATGGAAGCAACTCTTCAGGCAGAGGTCCTCCTGAGTAGCAGATAAATTCGAGGAATACATCCACTGCACCAGAATCAAGCCCTGGCTGCAGAATAATCTGAACTAACTCATCTGTTACTGCAGATGTGTCATGGTAGCACTGAAAAAGAAATCATCAGCACCAGAAAAACACAACCAGATGAGACGGCTTTATGTATTCTGATGTATGTGGCACAAAGTACAACTGGCATGCACACATCACAGAACATCACACCATGGCATATTCTAAACAGGCTAACAACAATTATGTAAATTTTTTTGTTGCAGTGCAGATTAGAAATAAAATACATTACCGCTTAGACAATGGAAAATGAGACATGTTAAAGAACAACATATGGAAAATAAAGTGAGCTGAACTATTGTGTTTTCACTTTATATAAGGATGTGATTCTTCATCAGAATAATCTTAGGTGTCTCTAAACACGCATCGCCACCAAACAACACATTATTTGTTTTGAAACAAATGTGAGATAGAGTTTACCCTCAACACAAGATTTGATTAGTGTGAGCATGGCTCTTAAGGAAATAAAAAAACTCCACCTATATATCATGTGCCACAAATGATACATGCATACTTTGAATATTCTCTTACAAGAGGAGATATTAAAAATGAAATACCTGACAAAGAATTTTTTTCACAGATTCAGGTGTAGCAACAGCATTAAAAAAGAGCTTTCCTACAACAGTGTTCCTAGAAACCAGAGAGAGCATTATAAGAAGACCCTAGTGAACACCAAGACCCCATGATGGAGTATGGAATAGCAAATACCTTAGAAGATTTTGGAATAATTTGATGAACGGCTTTCCAAACCATGGCTGCTTCTTAATGTGAAGCATCCTTAGTGAAATATCCAATAAAACAATACCCTTACACTTCTGAGGTTCCATAACAGCTGCCTGCAGACCAACAAGCCCTGAAGAATAATACAGGCAGCTCAAAGATTGAAGACATCCCGATGACACATCAAATAATCACGAGATCATCTAATTAATCAGAATGATGGCATTACTTATTTCAGAATGAGTATAAGAGGAATCCAGCATCTTTTAAGAGAAAATGTGCTTTCGACAGATTGTAACAATGTCAATACCTCAAAAATATTAACATAAACTGGTACGTCTGACATATAACCAACAATTGAATGTTACTAGAAATTTTCTCGAACCCAAAAGAGAGGAAGGAGTTCCAATATTTAAAAACAACAATCAGTAAGTATGATGTTATTGCCTTATATATTGTAAAAATAGTTAAGCTGCGGAATCATGGAGTATCTTATAACTAACAGGACAATTGAGCAGCAGCACAAGCATTTAGATTAGGTGTTGAAACATATAATCATCCAACATACCTCCTATTGAATTGCATATGAAGAAAGCATCACTTTTGACAACTTCAGCACAAAACGTGTTCAGTTGTTCTCCCCATGTCTCAAAGGTATAAAAGCTCTCATCAAATTCACGTGGATTAGGCTTGTCAGAATACCCGTAGCCAATTAGATCAATCGCGTAAACCCTATTTTCCATGGCAAGAACAGGAATATTTTTCCGCCAATGGTCACTGAAAGAGAAGGAGGAATATCCATGTCAATTCTAAGGAAAGCAATGTCAGCTCTTAAATTTCAGAGATACATATGCTCCATCAGTAAAAGGCCTAGCAATATGAGTGTCATTTAGGAAATAGGGGAAGAGTAACTTCCAAGGAAAATAACGGTGACATTTGTCAAGCTGAATACAAGAACAGCTAATTCCCCTCCTCTCCCCTGGTGACGCGGAAATGCCAGAGGGAGGCGCGGGGAGGCGTGGAGCTCCGGGGCCCCGCAGTTCGTATTAACCCTCTCCCCTGGTCGCTATATCTACTTCAGCAGTTAGCAGTTACATGCACAGCAATACAATTAAGAGCTAATGAACTTTCTGAACTGGTGCACTTGAGAAATGCTGCCGCCCTCAAATATTAAAACACGCGTGATAAGAAGCGCACCTGTTTGCCCCAAACCCATGAATCAGAACCAATGCAGGGCCCGACGTCCCCGCGTGCTGATACCGAATGTTGTAACCCCTCCATTTCCATGTACTGCGTGCAGAGGAAACAGTGACGACAATAAGCAAAACAAGCCACAATTTCCCAAACGGTAAACTGTTAGCCGGTCCGAAGCAGAAGCCGCGTCGGCAGTACCTACCCAGTCCTTACTTGGGGCTGCGTTTCCACCGGCGGCGACGCGGCGGCCGAGACCGGCGCGACAGGGGCCCTCTCCTCGACCGGGTCTGCCGTTGAGCCGGTGGCCGCGACGCGCAGCCTGAGACGGCGCCGCGCGATTCCCGTGGGAGAGGGACAGCAGCGCCTCGAGGCGGAGAGCCGCGGCAGGTGTGGGTTGGGAGACAGCCGCGCGTGGGGCCCCGCAGTGGCCTTGCTGCGGCGCGCGGAGAGGGAAGCCACGGGGAGATGCCTGGGGGCGGCCGCACTTGCCATACCGCCGAGCTGCGCGCGCGGAGGCGGGGTGCGACGGCGCTGAGGCGCGGAGAGGACTCGGAGTTACTAGCGGTGAAGCAACGGGCGCGCGCGTGGCCGGGGGCGTCTCGGCCGTTGGACGTTGGTGTTGGGCGTTTTGCCGCGTGGGCGAAACGGGACGGGAGGAGAGGTGCGGCGGCGACGACGCGTACGCCTATACGGAGTGGGCTTTTGTGGGCCGCGATTGCTGCTGATTCGCGAATTTTTGTAACAATTTAAGACTCGTTTTATGTACTCGTTTTATGTAGTTTTGATAATTTAATATATTTGTGTGAATAATATATAAAATTATTTAAATAAATAATAAGTAGATCAGTATGTTAAATTGTCAAAATCTCGTGAAATGAGTCTTAAATTGATACTTGAACGCTGTGGAACAGGTTCTTGATCTGCCATCAAGCTACATGAGCTATAGCATATTGGCGCTGACGCAGAACGAAGAGTTTGATTGGTACACTGTTTCAGTCAACCCGTCTATTGTGAGTACTTCTGGTGCATCCTGTGTGACTGTTTTGGCAAATAATCCCTAGTGCTTGTACTCTTAGACACTGTTTATTGTTTATTTGAGTTAGAGATTTTAAGCTTTTAGAACCGTGATTTGTAGTTAGTTGAAAAGATGGCTGCTAAAGTTTAGATATTGGTTTTTAATATACATTTAACTTTTTGTACATTAAAAGCTGAAAACCAGTTTTCAATGAGCTTTTTCAGCTTTTAATTTATTTCTGTAAAAACTAACTTTTCAGTGTTTTAAAAACATGCTTTTCAAAACTTTGTTTGTTTTAACTTTTTAATTTTCAACTTTTCAACTGAAAAAGCTAGTTAAGAAGCTGAAACAAAAAATCACTTAGTACTATGGCACACATCACTTTGCTTTTGTCACTTCAGTGCAAAAAAGAATCGTGTAGGTAGGTTTCTTAGTTGCTAAGTACGTGGGATGCAACCTCAACAGAAACCCCCTTCTCGTTTCACTGTTCCAGTGCTTTAGCTCACTGAACTGGTACGTTTAGAAACGCTGTCGCCTGCAATCTGACAATAGAAAAAGGAAAGGAAATGCAGAAATACATGATAGCATACGGGCCTGTTTTCCTCTGTGGGCCGTAAGTCTCCACAGCCGGCGTTTTCCTCTGTCGGCCGCGGGCCGGACTGCCGGCCCGCGAGATGTCCCAAAAAAACTGCTAGTGGGCCAGGTGAGCAGCCCGAGTCCACGGCAGTTCACACCGAACCGCGACCGTCTGGCTGGTCCCGTTGACGTTGACCTGTCCATCAATTTTTCCTGACTCCTTTCTCCAAAAATCTTTAATATACGAAAGTTGGAACATTTTCTCGAACCGAGATTACGCCAGGTCGCTAGATATATTTCAGACGTCAAATTTCAACAATGTTCAATTACCACCGTTCGTCGGCCCCAGCCCACGACGCTGGTCGGCCCAACCCACGACGCCGTGGCCCCCACCCCGACCCTCCAGTCTCCACTCACCCCCAGCACCTGCCGGCCCACTCCGGCGCCGCGGCCACCCCCGCCTTGGATCGGCTGCCTCCGCCCAGGCCGCGGCCGTCCCCATCGTGGACCGGCCACCTCCTCCTTTGACCGGCCACCACTCGCCTCGAACGCCCCTGCCCTGGCCGTCGGCCCCACGCTGCGCGGCCACCTCATGCAAAGGCGTCCTCGCCCAGGCCCGGCCGCCCCTCTCCTCGCAGGCTCACAGCCCAAGATCCGGCGTCACCCCGCCACTGCCTCGGTCGTCCCTCGATACTTCTTCTTCGACGCCCAAAATCTGGCGGGGACGAGGGTGACGACGAGGACAACGCCGGGTCCTGCTACTGCGGTTACGGTGGCGCGTACCACACGGAGATCGCGTGCGACGACGATGAGGGCGATGGTGTGAGCTGCTGTACCGACTAGGAGCCGGCGAGGACGCCGGGGTAGACGTGAAGGCTGAGGTGTTCATCGCACGGTTCTACGTGCAGATAAAGCTGCAGCTCCAGATCTCATGGCTGCAGCACAATGAGATGATGCAGAGGAGTGTCAGCTAGTAGAGGAGATCAGTCCTCAGGTTTCCTTCTGATCACGGCGCATTAGCAGTTAAATTTTGAGCTCTGGTTCATCGATACATACGTGCTCAACACCTACACACAGCAGAATCATTACACAACTTATAATACTCCTACCAGCTTTGTGTCTAGAAATAAAAGAAATTGCATTGAAGAAGGACAGAATCCGAATGTTCTTGGACGTCACTGATTCAATTCGGATCGTGTCTTGTGTGAGGAACCGTTCAAGTTGAGTTCCAATTAATCGAATTAGTTTGATATTCAAACCGAACTCAAGCTCCATTCAACTAAAAAGAAATCAACCTCGGTAGCCCCCCGATATGCTTCTCAAACATTGTCCAAGACAATAGCATATCGATATTCAACGTTGTACACATCACATAGGAATTTTACATACATATATATAAGTTATTACAAACCTTAAGTAAACGTTTATAAGTGGAACAAGAACGAGAGCAGCAGAGTTGAAGTTTTAGCTCTCAAACTTCTTAAAACATAATTAAACAAGTACTAAGTTTTCATTTAGGTTCTACATGATAGAGAGTACTACGCAGCGAAAAACATTTTAAAACAAACTGAAAGACAGTGTGCTCCGCCCACGAACACCACTGTCACGCAAAGGAAGAACACAGACTATTCATTCCCTTCGTCAACATCGACAGAGAAGAAATAGCTAAAAATCAAATCAAACTCACCTGCAAAACTTCAACATTGCAAACGTGAGTACGAAGGTACTCAACAAGACTTACTCGTGGGACGTACATCCGAACTCCAAGGATCATGTATGAGGCATTAGCAAGGATAACAATGCAATAAAGCTTAATTACGAAAAAAGCAGTCGATATTACTAATTTAAAAGCGAAGCATAAAGTAAAGATTCATGGGCAACTAATTACTAAACTCAAGCAATTAAATAATTATACAAAATCGTAATAAGAGATGTGTCAACAATACATCTCCGATATATCCCACAACTTTACCATCATTGATTAAAGAAGTGAAGTTGTTCACTACGATAAAAATCAATGGCCACTAAACTTGGTCATAACCAAGACCGCGGCGATCCGAACCGATTATACACCCTGCAGAGGAGTTCAACTGTACTCATACGACTTGAGAACCATCCAGCTTATACAACTCGCGACGTCGCATAAGAGAGTACTTATGTCAACCTTTCTCTCATCCATTCCCGAATGGTTGGACAATCGACATGTCAGAGAGGACTGGTCCCATGTCTCATGGGAGCCCAGCGGTCACTCGTGCGGGTCAGTCAAGACATGCCATCATAGAACAAACGTTGGTATGCAAATGAGATATTCAGCTTGTCTTACCATTATATTCGACATGTGGTATGAACGAAAAGTGCTTAGGCCAACAATTAACAACGGCCGGTCTTTAACCGACACAGACAGGGCTACCACACACAAAGCTCCTTTCCTACTACCAACTTATACCTCCCTGTCCGGTCTCCACTTCATCATTTTCAAGTTTAGACCAACTATATGGGTAACAAGTTGGATAAAGACTCTATACCCGCGAAAAGGTGGTGACCTTCCACCGATTCGACTTCTACCGGTCTAGGCATGGCTAAGCAAGACACACCGGATCTAAAAACTATCAATCCAATCTATAAACCTAAGAATCCAAGGAGGGGTAATATTCAGATTTCCACTTAACCACACTTATCTTATTGCCCGACAACAACGTTAATAAAACACTAATTCATTTCATAATTTGTATAAAATAAGGATCAACATGTATGATGCTTGCCTTGTGATGTTGAAGTCTTCTCAGCAAAACTATCTACAGGTGCTTCACCCTCTGGAGCACCCACGTCACTCTCGAGTACGTTGTTCACTAAACCATGAAGCAACGACAAAATAAATATACATGCTATGCAATGCCAAAACAAAAACAAACAGCAAAGCAATTTTATTTATAACCTTTTTATTACTAGAGGGAGTGGATACTACATTTTTAAGTAGTTAATCATTTTAAACCAGTAAGGTAAAAATATCAATAGCGTTTAATTAACTACCTTGAGTAATATAACCGAAATTAGTATAAATAATTTAGTTAATTACTAAAGCAATTTACTTATTTTGGTTAGACAAACTAATTTAATACTACTCAATAATGTTTTTGGACTCTAACAAATTTTAATAGGTCAAGATTCAGTAAATATCATTTAGAACTAAATTTGGTTAATTATTAGCAAATATTCTAATTACTATGAATTAACTGCATAGAAAACAGAGATAAATTCATTATAAAATAATTACTGAATAAATTAGCCTAAAACATGTTTATAATGTTCTTTAATACCCTTAGGGACAATTAAGCAAAAAAAATTTTTAATAATTTAAAGCGCACACATAATTAATTAAGAATTAAACATGCATTAACCAAATTTCTGCAATTAAACATTATTAAAACCATTAATTCCTTTTATTTAATATTTTTAATAAATATTTTACGAAATTAGAAGTCTAACAAAATTGGTTTCATAATTTTCCGAGCTAGTATGAATTTTCTGTGGATTTTACAAGTTTTATTGAATTTCTGCGCAATGATAAAAAATTTTCCGAAATTGAGTAAAATCCACCCCACACGGCCACGTGCGCGGCCTGCGGGGCTAAGCCACACAGGAGGCTACACGGCTGGCCTCACAGGATCCGGCAATAGCCGCATCAGATTTGAGGCGAGCTCGGTCACCGGCCCTGGAGGGGCGACGGCCGTCGTCCTCGACGGTCGCGAGCCCGGGGACTAGTCCGAAAAGGACCACCGCCGCACGGAAAGGTTCCTGGAAAGGTCGTCGTGGTCACTAGCTCACCGGAACTAAGGTGACGGCGTACGGCGGCGCGGAGGAGAGTTCGGCGAGGTCGCGACGACTCTCCGGTGCACGACACTGGAAACCGTCTGCTCTGGGAGCTTCACCAAGGCGAGAAGAGCGGCAAGGAGGTTGTTGTCGACGACGATGGCCAGAAGTGGGTCAGCACCAGCGAGGTACTCGGGTCCGACGAACGGCTGCAAAAAACACTCCAATTCCTGCACGGATAGCTAGGATTTCAACCCGAAAACTCGACCAAGGATTACACCAAGGGTTTGCGGAGCTAGAGTCGCACTGGTTCGGGGAGGAGCTCACCGGAAAGAGGTCGATTTGGAGGAATAGCGTCGGCGACCCGAATCTCAAGCTTTTTGGGGGAAGCTTTGGAATCTGACCGCTCGGCAAGAGAAGGGAGGGGGAGAAGGGCGGTGGATGCTCGGGGATGGAGGGGCGCGCGAGCTCGTGGAGGAAGGAGAGATGAGAGAGCGCGGCGACGGAGCTCCACGGTGGTGCTCCTCGGCTGCTGTTGCTCGGTCGCGCGCGTGTGAGAGAGAGCGCCGGGAGAGAGAGAGCTGGTCGGAGATGAGGAAGTGAGGGAAGGAGCGAGCGCCAGCTGGGTAGTGTCGGGCGCCCAGCGACGTGGCCACTGTGCATGCGCGCCACGCGTGGTGCGCGCTGTCCGCGAGCGGCGGGGGAAGGAGTAGAAGAAGAGCAGTGGCCAACAGGCGGGGCCCGTAAATTTTTCAATTTTCTGATTTTCTTCCGGATTTTCTGGCAGCTTACTGTTTTTGTCTCAAAAACTTCAGTTCCCAAGCTCGGATGAATTTCAAACTTTGCAGGGTTGAAGAACATTTTATGAGGAACAAATTTCCTTTTTGGAGCATCTTCAAATTCACAGCGGATTAAAATATAGGAAATTCGAAAGGCAGATGACTGATTTTTGAGGAATTAAAATATTTGGGGACTTACATTTTTGGTTTTAAATTTTTACAAAAATCCCTATATACTTTCTGAACCTTGTGATCATTGACAAATAAGAATTGTTTTAGATATTACTTTGAACTTTCTTGAGCTTGCTTTCTTTGAAAATTTTTAAATTCACATCAAATTTGAATTTCTATGACTTCGGTTATTTGAATTCTAGTTCAAATTTGAATTTTGTGATTTGGAACATGAGGGATGTTACATATCGTGACTCTGTCCACTTCGCTTTTAATACTTAAATGCATATACATTTTTGATGATTTTCTGCCATTTCAATCCGTTTAGATTTAGAAGTAGCACAAATAATTTTTTGTATTTTACTTGAGTTCTATTTGAATAATATTGTTTTTTAATGCTGACAAAAGCTAGAAATTGACAAATAAAGTATATACTCTGTTGAGTTTTCATGCATTTATGGTCAAATAGTTGATTTCTTGGTTCCACTAGAAAATCCCATGCTGCTCACCCCTCCCCACCTCGGCCTTCCATGGCATGGAGTATGGATTTGAGAGTGCATAAAGTTCTGATCGTTCAGTGAGTTGCAACCATTTTACAGATGATGTCTGCAAGAACTTGACGAGAAAATCAATACCTGAATGGGTTAATCGACTAGCAAGTAGCAAGAGTGGGTAACTATCATTAGTTTAATCTCTTTATTTTATTTTGCTTGATGCTTTAGTCAACTGATTATATTTGTTATGATCATAGGTCCCCTTTCAATTTTCTCCTATCAGAAAGCATCTAAGTTTCTATTAAATATCGAAACAGAACCATTACTGTTTGGACAACACGGAGTGCTGACCATTTTTGTTGCTAAGAACCTTTTACTCAAAGTGTGGTTGATTTATCATGGTAAGGCACTTTGATTGTTTCTATGCATTCAGTATTTGTCCCTCATGCTCAAGCTCACAGCGATGTAAGACTCAGAGGACATCATCAAATTTCTATTGAAGCCCAGAAGCATCAGCAAAGCAATCAACTAATAGAAGAGGAACTTCCAGTGTCTAGCACTCCAGGCCTCCGATCCGAGAAGCAGTTGGATTTCCTTCCAATTCCTTGGTATTCTCAGAATCAGAGACTGTTTGGAGCGCAGAAATTTGATAGAAATTTCGCAGAAATTTTACGAGAATCAGTTCAATTTTAAAAAAAAAATGCAAAAAAAGGAAAAAATCCCGTATTCCAAACGGGCCTCAAGGTGTGGATTTTTCATCTCTGGATCAGCGAACAAATGAAATAAAACCATCTTATGGCAGCAGTGATTTTTTTTTTAGCAGTAATTCATATCTTCTATAAATGAAGATAATATGTTCCTATAGTTATTAAAAAAAATAATTTGATACATGGTATTACATATGCTTATGCTTCCCAATGATATATTTTTTATTTCTAACGCTTTTATCAAAACAAATTAAATGAAAGAGGACTATCAAACATGTATAGGAATAGCAGCGCGGCAACGCCGCGCTGTGTGTTTCTAGTATTTTCTGACGCAGGCCCGAAATTTCTGTCTAAGAGCTGTTTACTCTCACACAGAAACAGGAGCTGAGGACCGAATCAGGCACTAGCCGCCACGGTACTAGCTTTTCCTTGTGTCGCCCCGAGAGCAGAAGCAACGCTGCTTCGTTCACCCTTCGCACCTGCGAAAATGCCTCGCTGCATGTTCATGTTCTTCTACCTGCCTGCTCTGCTGCTCCTCCTCCTCCTCACTCTCGCGCAACGCTGCGACGCCGCAGCCACGGGGGGAGACGGCGGCCGATTCATCTACAACGGCTTCGCGGGCGCGAACCTGACCCTCGACGGCACGGCCGCGGTGACGCCGGCGGGCCTGCTGGTGCTGACGAACGGCAGCCTACAGGCGAAGGGTCACGCGTTCCACCCGTCCCCGCTGCAGTTCCGGGACCCGAGCGGCGCCCGGAACGCCACCGCCGCGCGGTCCTTCTCGACCACCTTCGTGTTCGCCATCTACGGGCCGTACGCGACCCTCAGCAGCAACGGCATGGCGTTCTTCGTCGCGGCGGATAAGCACGTGCTGGCCACCGCGGTGCCGGGCCGGTTCCTGGGCCTGCTCAACGACACCGACAACGGCAACCGGAGCGCCCACGTCTTCGCGGTGGAGCTCGACACGCTCTTCAACGCGGAGCTCGGCGACATCAACAGCAACCACGTCGGCGTTGACGTTAACAGCCTCAGGTCGATCAACGCCACCGACGCCGGGTCCTATGACGACGCCACCGGGGAGTTCCGGAATTTAAGCCTGATCAGCCGGGAGGCCATGCAAATCTGGGTGGACTACGACGGCGGCGCCAGGCAGGTCACCGTGGCCTTGGCGCCTCTAGGAGTGGCCAGGCCAAGGAAGCCGCTGCTGCAGACCACCGTCGACCTCTCCGACGTCGTGCAGACCACGGCGTACGTCGGGTTCACGTCGGCCACGGCCGTCCTCTCCTCGCGCCACTTCGTGCTTGGCTGGAGCTTCGCGCTTGACGGGCCGGCCCCGGCGCTGAACATCGCAGGGCTGCCTGCCATGCCACCGGCGTGGCCCAAGCCAAGATCCAAGCTGCTGGAGATCGTGCTGCCCATAGCGTCAGCCGTGCTGGTACTGGCCGCGGGCACCGTGATCTACAGCTTTGTGCAGCGGCGGCTGAAGTTCTCCGAGCTGCGCGAGGACTGGGAGATCCCCTTCGGGCCGCACCGGTTCTCGTACAAGGAGCTGTTCGACGCAACCAAGGGGTTCAGCGACAGGCAACTGCTCGGGTCAGGAGGGTTCGGAAGCGTGTTCAGAGGCGTTCTCCGCAAGTCCAACACGGAGATCGCGGTGAAGAAGGTGTCGCACGAGTCCAGGCAGGGCATGAAGGAGTTCGTCGCCGAGGTGGTGAGCATCGGCCGGCTGCGGCACCGCAACCTCGTGCAGCTCCTCGGCTACTGCCGACGCCGAGGTGAACTCCTCCTGGTCTATGATTACATGCCCAACGGCAGCCTCGATAAATTCTTGCACGATCCAAGCAAGACGAGGCTGGACTGGCCTCAGCGACTCAACATCATCAGGGGAGTGGCATCCGGCTTGCTCTACCTCCACGAGGACTGGGAGCAAGTCGTCATTCACCGGGATGTTAAGGCGAGCAACGTGCTCCTAGACAACGAGATGAACGGAAGACTAGGAGATTTCGGGCTGGCAAGGCTGTACGACCACGGAACTGACGCACAGACGACGCACGTCGTCGGGACCATGGGTTACCTGGCCCCGGAACTCGGCCGCACCGGCAAGGCGACCCCGGCGACCGACGTCTTCGCCTTCGGCGCCTTCCTTCTCGAAGTCACCTGCGGACGAAGGCCGATCCAGATCCAGCAGGACGAGCAGAACAATCGCGTTGCTCTCGTCAATTGGGTAGCTGAGCTTTGTCAGAAAGGCTCGATCACTGACGCCGCGGACAAAACGATGGCTAGTGCGTTCGATCCTGAAGAGGTCGCTCTGGTGCTGAAACTTGGGCTGCTGTGCTCTCTCCCGTTGGCCGAAGCAAGGCCGACCATGCGGCAAGTCGTGCAGTGCCTCGACGGCGATGCACCCCTCACGGACTTGTCTCAGGTGTCCATTATGAGTTTCACCATGTCGGAGCCACGTACGTGTGGCAAGGAGTTCAGCCAGGACGTGGTGCCGTGCGTTTCACTGACGAGCGTGGGTGACATTTCTGATATTTCAGGGGGAAGGTGATAACGATAAGGTGCTCGTTTAGTCATGTTACCTTTTACTGTAGGTGGTTGCTGAACTGATACATGTATTGTAGTATCTTTTTGTTGTGGCTAGATCTTTGTTACATGACATTATAAATTTGCAAACTTTAAAATATATCATTGATGTATCAATGACAGATGAGACTTTGCAAATAAATAACATGTAAGATTTGAATTGCATATTTTAAATTTCACAAAATTGTAATAGCATGTATCAAATTAATCCTTGTTTTTAAAATAGTTCGTGGCTTCTTGTCTGTATCATAAGTTATAACAAGGAAAGATCATTGTCAGCTAGCTACCTAATTTGTTTCTTTGTCACTAGCACGAGTGTATGGAACATTAATTTCCTTCGTGGATTCCGATAATTGTATCAGTTTATGATATTATGTTTAAAGTTTGTAGCTGCACATTTTTAGAAAGTAAAAACAGTTTCCATCTTTTACATGTTCGCACACAATTTTGTTATTACAATTGTGATCCCTCTGACATAAAGCACAGTCGTACGTGACAGGAACTGCCCTCATCGTACGTCAGAGGGATCCCGATCCTAATAATACGCCTCCTGTTGAATGAAAATAAGGGAACATCAGCTTACACATGTATGAGGGCAAGTCACTGTTCGAGTTAGGAATAATATCTTTCCGCGTTTAGCTTACCATACACGTTGCAATCATCCACCAAAGGGCCGTCTCTTTTGTCTGCATCAGTTGGCGGACGTCACGGAACCAATCAAATCGGGAGCAGCCAGGACCAAGCGTCACCGAGGCACGCGAGACCGCAAGTCTTCGGTATAAAGAGCAGTTGTTGACTTGGAAGTCAATATACTACTCCTACTATTGATCTCCTTGCATCATCGAGGTTTTAGCAGCCGGTACAAAACAGTTTCTTGGTTTACTCTGCTACCTCCCGGGTCACCCAATTTGACGCCTTTTCCAACTCCCTGGTCGCAGTCGATCGGCTTCTCCGTGTCTGTTGATGGAGCGTGGAATATTTGATGAGCTCTCAGTGTATTCCTGCCACAGTAATAGTATTTCTACGAAGGGTCCAGGCCTTTCAAATGTCCATTCAACCGTCCAACGACTGCTGCCCGATCCAACACGGCACGGCCGGGGTGCAGTCCTCTGCATTTGAGAGTAAAATTCAGATTAATATAGTAGATTGAACAAAAAATACGAGTGTATTACTCTTAAGTTTCATTTCTAGTTTCAAAATAGTATTAGCGACATACTAACATTCTTGAAACTTGGAGTCGAAAATAACAAAATGAAACTCTTAACTAGTAAGTCGGGTCAAGTGTAGAGCAGCCATCAAAGCAGTACAGTGTTAACATTGACCTACGCGTTACACGGCATGCACGACGGAGCCATCAGGCTCCACCATTCCAGTGCCGGGTCAAGTCGTCCACTCTCACTGTTACCGTCAAATCGACCAGGCGGTACAATCGTTCACAATCTTGCAACAGAGCCAGTTCGTTCACCGGCCAATGGCTTCGCCGCTCTGCTCCATCGTCGTTCTACTCCTGGTTCGTGCGGCGTCCGCCGCAGCCACGGCCGACGGCCATCAGTTTGTTCACCACGGCTTCGTCGCTGGGGACCTGACACTGGACGGGCTCGCCGTCGTGACGCCCGACGGCCTCCTCGCGCTCACCAACGCCACGGACCAGGCGAAGGCGCACGCCTTCCACCCTGTCCCCGTGGAGTTTCTCATCCGCAACTCCTCGGCGTCGATGTCGAACTCCACTGCGCGGGTGGTGTCGGCGCGGTCCTTCTCGACCAGCTTCGTCTTCGCCATCGTGTCGCCCTACGACGAGCTGAGCTCTCACGGCCTCGCCTTCGTGGTCGCCCCGACCACGGACCTGTCCACGGCGAGCGCCGGGCAGTTCTTGGGCCTGCTCAACGCGACGAACGGCCCGGCGAGCGGCCACATCCTGGCGGTCGAGCTCGACACCATCACCGACGCCGAGTTCCACGACATCAACAGCAACCACGTCGGGGTCGACGTCAACAGCATGGTCTCGGTGATGGCCCAGCCAGCCGGGTACCACGACGACGAAGCCGGCGGCGCCTTTCGAGATCTGCAGCTGAACAGCCGTAAGCCGATGCAAGCGTGGGTGGACTACGACGGCCAGGCCGGGAAACTGGACGTGACGATTGCTCCAGTCCAAGTGCCGAAGCCCAAGAAGCCTCTGCTCTCCATGGCATTTGATCTCTCCACGGTCGTGGCGGACCGGATGTACGTCGGCTTCTCGTCGGGGACCGGAGTCTTGGCCACGCACCACTACATTCTCGGATGGAGCTTCAGCTTGGACGGACCGGCTCCTCCCCTCGACTTCTCGAAGCTCCCCGCGCTACCGCGCATCGGTCCGAAGCCTCGGTCCAAGGTCCTGGACGTCGTGCTGCCGCTCGCCACGGCGCTGCTCGTCGCCGCCGCGCTAGCAGCGATCGTCACCGCCGTCCGGAGGCGACGCCGGTACTCCGAGGTGCGGGAAGACTGGGAGGACGCGTTCGGTCCGCACCGGTTCGCTTACAAGGAGCTGTACCACGCTACCGGCGGCTTCAAGGATCAGAATTTACTCGGCGTCGGAGGGTTCGGAAGAGTCTACAAAGGGACGCTTCCAGGATCTAACTTGGAAATCGCCGCGAAGAAGGTGTCACACGATTCGAAGCAAGGGTTGAGGGAGTTCATCGCCGAAGTGGTGAGCATCGGCCGCCTCCGACACCGGAACCTTGTGCGGTTGCAAGGCTACTGCCGACGCAAGGGTGAACTCCTCTTGGTGTACGATTACATGGCGAACGGCAGCCTCGACAAGTACCTACACGACCAAACCAAGCCGGCTCTTTCTTGGCACCAGAGGTACCGGATCATCAAAGGCGTCGCGTCAGGTCTCCTGTACCTACACGAAGACTGGGAGCAAGTGGTCATCCACCGGGACATCAAAGCGAGCAACGTGCTCCTGGACCACAACATGAACGGCCGTCTGGGCGACTTCGGCCTAGCCCGGCTGTACGACCGTGGCGCCGATCCTCAGACAACCCACGTGGTCGGAACCTTGGGTTACCTCGCGCCGGAGCTCCTGCGCGACGGCAAGGCGACCCCCGCCACCGACGTGTTCGCGTTCGGCGCGTTCGTCCTCGAGGTCGTCTGCGGTCTGCGGCCGATCCAGCGCGACGCCGGCAGCGGCGACTCCCCCCTCGTGCTGGTGGACTTCGTGGTCGAGTGCCATCGCGGCGGCGCCATCCTGGACGCGGTGGATCCGCGGCTCGACGGGACGTACGACGCGGAGGAGGCGACGCTCGCGCTGAACCTGGGCATGATGTGTCTGCACCCGTTGCCCGCCGTGAGGCCCGGCTTGCAGAAAGTGGTTCAGTACCTGAAGTCCGGCCAGCCGGTTCCCGATGTGTCGCCGAGCTTCACGAGCTACAGCATGATGGCGCTGATGCATATCCAAGGGTTTGATTTGTACACGGCCATGTCGTCCGATGCGATCACGAACAGTGGCGGCGCGTCCTCTTCTACTACTGCTTTCTCAGAGGGAAGATGATATGATTTATGTAGTATATTGCGTTAAAAATAACTCTCGTTTGAAGTTAACCACAGTCATCAGTTTAAAAATAGAAAAGCACCTCTTCTTTTTATTTATTATAAGTGGGCTGTTCCAAGTGGATAAAGATCTCACTTTATGTGCAAGATTAGCAACCATCAGTGATCAGACGGTTCCATCGAGCTATGTGGGCTCTAGTACGATGGCGCTGATTCTGACCGATGATTTTCATTCGACGGCCGGGTCTAGCCGCGGGCGCCGGCCATGGCGGAGGCGCTGTGGTCGTCGAACGACTCCAACCACGATGCGTCCGGCAGGAAGCGGTACGCGGAGGCAGTGCCGGCTTAGAGCATCTCCAATGATTTCCTACATTAACTCCCTAAATTAAAATTTAGGACTTGATCACAAAAAAAAAAGATTCCAACAGTTCCCTATATCAGGTTGGTAAACTTTGGGACTTTTCATACCGTGAAATTCGCTTCCCACCTTTGGGGAGTTGATCGAACTCCCAATACACGACACCTTTGTCTCCGACGTGGATTTTGCTGCTCCCGCCTCTGATTCGCGCCAGAATTTGGTCACTAGCGCCGCCCCATCAGAAGCAATCCGTGAAAGCACTCCAATATTAGCCGAACTCGCGGAAGTTGAACTGCCATACGGCAGCGGCGGCGGCCGATGCCGATGCCTTGCAGCTCGCCGCCCAGGCCGGAGAAGGTGAGAATAGACGATCGAATCGTCTGTATTGTGCGAGTTTCTACCACATTTCGCAAATCCGGCCAAGCCACCAACATTTCGCGACGTGCTCCTACTAGCTTTTAAGAAGTTCTTAAAATCATTATTTAGGATGTTGTATTTTAAGAAACTGTTAGAGATGCTCTTAAAAACATGGCCATAAGGCGCTGGCCAAAGACCCAGCGGAAGAAAGGGCCCCAAAATTTAAAATTTAAATACGCTACAATATATTAATGGTTAAATGATACAACTATAAACTGACATATACTCATACTCAGTACCTATTTTCAGTTTACCTGACTAACGAGTAAGCTAATGGTTTAGCATTTAGCCATGCTCTTATTGTACCAACAAGGAGGTTTGAAATTTCCTTTATGTGCTATTGCTTATGAGATCATGTAGTTTTCTTGTCATTTTTCTTAGAATTTTCTAAGACTAATTTGATACATGTCATTACAATTTTAGAATTTTGTTGAAGTTTTTATCTTGTAAATCATGATTGATTTTTTCATACAAAATCATAGTATCTGGGCCGAGCCCGCTCTTGGTGCCGCACGCGCCCCAGGATGTGCTACGTTGTCCAGTAACGACCCCGGAACAAGCCGTGTTTATTTTTAGGCAACTACTCTCTCCGTTCCCATGTCACCATTTACTTACAAACATCACTTTTGATCATTCATTTTATTCAAAAAATTAATTTAAATCTAAAAAAATTCTAAGTTATAATTCAAATACCTTTGATGATAAAACAAATTATAATAAAATATATAAAATTTATCATACTTTTTTAATAAGATCGTAAAAGTTGATGTTTGTAATCAATGGCGACATCAATTTGAAAACAGAGCGAGTATTTATCATGTTTATTTATCGTATCCTAAGTGTCAGGACTGGATCTAGGATGCAATTTCAAAAGGTGCAAACCCTCTCGCTAAACATCGCAATATGCTTCTTGCCATGGAATTTACAAGGTTTAAACCTTGAGATAAGTAAGCTGTCTAAGCAAAGGAGGTGCTGAGACACGGGCAGCACCGTCCCTGAATCCGCACGGCCGCCCTGCTAAGTGTTACTAAAAGTAAAAGTTAAATTGAAAGCGTGATTGCTGACAAATACCGGTTGTTTGGTACTCTTGTCAGTGCACGAGGGAGAACGCCACTGTATCTGTTTGTTCTTTCTTTTAGTTAATTACTCCACTGTATTATTTAAGTGATGAAGTGAACAGCATATTATCTTATTAAGCGAAGTTTTGGGTGCCTTGAAAGCCAGCTTTATGTGTTGTGCCCATCAATCGATTTAATTGCTTGCTTGTAGCCTTGCACTAGAGCTAGATGTTGATTGAAGAACTGGAGTGTAGTGTTGATGTAACGTTTGAATTGGTTGTTCTACAAGGGCTGCTATTTTGTTTACCTCAATTATTTGTTTGAGAAATGTCTGTGTCAAATACAGCTTTTTCCTGTGAAAGAAACCTACAATGCATTATCTTTTGATTGGTTTTTGAAGAGCAAAGCTTTTTGTTGATCCGACAGATACAGATGCTCTTCAGATTTATGCGCATGGGACATCTACTAGTGGACAAGGTCAAGACCGGCGACCAACCTCTCAACAGAACTAATCAAATTTGCCCACAGCCGCATACTTTATGAGGTTGCTATCTTGAAACTGCTTTTCAAGAATTTTGTTGCAGCGTGTATGTAGTGTGTCGAGGTTTGGATTGTGTATGGTCCTGACTAGCTAGCGATGAACTAAAACACTTTTGGATGTGATTGGTTCCCCGCCAAACATGGTTCTCGGGAGCTAGGCTCTGGCCAGCCAGCATCATGCGAGTCAGGCCCAAGAGAAATGAAATCCAGTTTTAATCCCCGCGAGCTTGGCTGGGTGCGACTCCCTGCATGCGCATAAACGAAACAAACAAGAATACATGTCACCAGTTACTCTTATGCATACGTCAAGTCTAGCTAGGATTACTCTAGGAAACCAATCACGCACCGTTTGCGTGCCCGTAGCTTGACCAAGCGTGGTGCAGGGATCCAATCATGCCTTGTTGCCAAGTGAATACGAGCATGATTCAAACCCGGATAGCTCTTACGAGCACAAACATCACATAAAGGCTTTTTTTTTGGCCATCCATGTTTCAACTTGGTATGGTATGATAATCAAGCTAAAATAGCAACACTGAAATAAAAATGTTACACGACAATTGAAATGGAAATATGTATCATTCACTATACAAGATATTGAATTTAGCAACATATTTTTCTTCATAATTAAGTCAACAAGCATAAGTGGTGACATTAAATTTGAGGAGACCCACTCAATATTCCTAGCAGAAAATTAGTGATCCCGAACTCAAACCTCACGTAAATTTAAAGCATGTTCAACCTCGTGTGAGAAAATACTAAATGGAGAGAATGCAAGGAAGAAGCCAATCTCCACATCACTAGGCCATCTTGGCCGCGAGATTTTGTCACATTTAGTGCTGGTTGCACCAACGTTTTTCCAGTTTTAAATAAACCGATGGTTGCTCAGGAGCATAACACAAAACATATGCCTAGTGTTGAGGCTGCTTTAAAAGGTATGTGAGATTTGTCACCATGCTGGTAGCACTAGCGTTTCAGTTAGTAAGACAGTTTAAATCGACTGCTACTCAATGATTTGTAAGCTGAACATAAAAATAACCGTGAACATGACAACCAAAATTATGCTTGACAACGACCGACGAGATTGCCATGAACATTTGTGTTGTTTTGCAAAGAGGAAATACGGATTGAGTGTGTGCTTGGAAAATACTAAATGAAAGCTTACTGTGTGCTCTAAGGTGGGTACGTGAATATAAGATCTAGATTTTTCATTTCATTTTCAACTTCATTTAAAGCATTATGCTCTCTTCTTCAAACACAATCACAGTATGTAGTCACCCTTTATTCCACAACTGGTATCGCGTAACCATGGCCTACTCTGTTTAACCAAAAGTAGGAGTACGGCTTGCTTAAGGATGTGATTGGATCCATGCACCACACCCGGCCAGGCTACACGCGTGCAGTTAGCATGTGATTGGTTTCGTGTAGCAATATTAGCCGATTTTGACGCATGTATTGAAAGAGTGATTGATTAGTTGTATTTTTATCTGTTTTGCACGTGCACATCTAGAGATTTACATCAAATCAGACTTGTAGAAAATGAGACTATATTTTGTTTCTCCTGGGTTTAACTTAGGTGATGTTGGCTGGCCAAAGCTTACTCGAGAGAATCGCGCCGGACGGAAAACCAATCACACCCCTAAGGCTCTGTTCTATTCGGTTAGGCATCAATGCAATGCAAGTGGATTAGAGAGAGAATGAATCAATTACTTTTTAGATGAGGATTCAGTCCTTCTCAATCCACTCTATTTTTCTCCTATTTTTTCTAACCGAACAGGCCTAAAGAAGTTCGCAAAATTTCCAACCAGGCAATGTTTTGCTGCAGCTATTTCCTTCCAGCGTGCAATCGAATTATGACACCGTGCTGAAGGCACCCAGCCACCTGCCGGTACCCATCATGAATGCCCAATCATATGCACCCTCCTCCAGTGGCGTACGCCACCACCTCCTGCCCCGTCCGTTTCTTTCAGGGAGACACACCCAGCTCAAACCATGCTGTAACCTAAAGGAGACACGGCTATGAAGCCATAGGTACGAGGGCCGCGCCGTGTCCGTGGATGGGGTACCGAGCGAGTAGTCGCAGCCCGGAATTGGTGCTGAATTCTGCGGGGAATATTTGGAAGCCGGGCGAGGACGGGAATCCCGCGAAACCGGCGAGCCCGCGCCGGTCGGACGAACGGAACCCGTCCAAAGTTCCAACTCAACCCAACTCCAAGGCATACCAAATCCACCGAGCGAGCGAGCGAGCTCCGGCGGCGCGCCCAGATCATCAAATCACTATCTCGCCCCGGCACGGCCACGGGCCAAAACCAAGTTCCCCTCGCGCGCACGGGCGAACGGAGCCGCATCTCTCAAAACCTATACACCGTATAATAGGGTCTCTCTCTCTCTCTGACCACCATCCTCCCTCCCTCCTCTTCCCGCCGCCGCCAGCCACCACCGGGGTCCACTCCCCAGCGAAACCCTAGCCGCAGCCGATCCGATGGCGACCGCCGAGGACCAGGCCGCGGCCGCCGCGCTGCTGGGGGGCGACCCGGCGGCGTTCGACGCGCTGCTCTCGACGCTCATGTCGTCGTCCAACAACGAGCGCGCCGCCGCCGAGGCGGCCTTCCACCGCCTCCGGGCCTCGCACCCGGAGCCCCTCGCGCTGCGGCTGGCCTCGTCGCTAGCCGCGCCCGCCACGCCCGCGGAGCTCCGCGCCATGGCGGGGGTGCTCCTCCGGAAGGTCCTGTCCCCGCCGCCCGCCTCCGACTCCTCCAACAGTGCCGCCTCGGCGCCGCTCTGGCCGCAGCTTTCCCCGGCCGGGCAGACCGCGCTCAAGTCGCACCTCCTTTCCGCGCTGCAGTCTGACCCGCCCAAGCCCATCGCGAAGAAGGTCTGTGACGCCATCTCCGAGCTCGCCGCGTTGCTGCTCCCTGAGAACGCTTGGGCGGAGCTGCTCCCGTTCCTCTTCCATGCCGCCTCCGGCCCTGAGGCGCCCAACCTGCAGGAGTCGGCCCTGCTCATCTTCGCGAGGCTGGCAGATTACATCGCGGAGTCGCTCCTCGACCATCTCATGACAATACACAACCTGCTCGCCTCGGCACTGGCGCACCCAACGTCACCTGATGTGCGGATTGCAGCACTGGGCGCTGCGGTCAACCTTGTCCAGTGTTTGTCCACCAACGCCGACCGTGATAAGATGCAGGACCTGCTGCCTGCCATGATGAGGGCGCTCACGGATTGCCTGAATTCAGGCCAGGAGGCCTCTGCGCAGGAGGCACTGGAGCTCCTTGTTGAGCTGGCCGGTGCAGAGCCAAGGTTCCTGCGGCGGCAGATTGGTGATGTGGTCGGGGCAATGCTGCAAGTGGCTGAGGCTGCACAGCTTGAAGACGGAACCAGGCATCTGGCAGTGGAGTTCGTGATTACTCTGGCTGAGGCACGAGAGCGTGCACCAGGAATGATGCGGCGGCTCCCTCAGTTTGTTGGCAGGCTGTTTGCGGTGCTCATGCAGATGTTGCTTGATGTCGAGGATGACCCTGCTTGGCACTCTGCTGAAACTGAAGATGAAGATGCAGGTGAAGGGAACAACTACGGAGTGGCACAGGAGTGCCTCGACCGACTTGCCATTGCCATTGGTGGAAATGCGATTGTGCCTATTGCGTCGGAGCTGCTTCCGCAATACCTTTCTGCTCCTGAGTGGCAGAAGCACCATGCCGCACTCATCACACTTGCACAGATTGCAGAAGGATGCGCAAAGGTATGCCTGATAATATCTTGATAATTTTGTGAACTACTGAACAACGTTGAACAGCTTGAAGTATATTTAATGCTTTTGTTTTGGACTGGTAAAAGAAAATATATAGAACTAATTTGTTGGAATTAGGAAATAGGAAAAAAGAAGGAATGAGATAATAACAGTGCTATCTGTTGTTTCATTTGCTACTGTGGAAATAGCTAAAAGCCTAAAACAGGGCATATCCTCGTTGATTTCTGTTTTTGCTGGCAGGTTATGCTTAAAAATCTTGAGCAAGTTGTGTTGATGATATTGAATGGATTCCAACATCCTCATCCTCGTGTGCGCTGGGCTGCTATCAATGCCATCGGTCAGCTGTCTACGGATTTGGGCCCAGACTTGCAAGTTCATTACCACCAGAAGGTCCTGCCTGCATTGGCAAATGCTATGGATGATTTCCAGAATCCACGTGTTCAAGTAAGTTCATCATACCATCTCACTCTTTTCTTCTTGCAATCTGCGTTACTATTTATTTTTAAATTAATGAGGTTGCATCAGCAGATAACTAGGCATAGATCTAGGAGATTTAGGTCTATTATACCTTAAAGCAAGATGTTGCAAACAGATTTGGGCATTGGCACATTTAAATGTAACTTCTCAATTAAATGCTGTTTAACTGTTGTATGTATTGATATATTAGGCATACACACATTGTCATGCTTACCTGCTTGTAGTTTGAATTAAAAGTTTATGCACCTTTTGTCCGATAGGAACAAAATTTTGTAATGACTTCCTTATGACACTATTGTTGGCAGGCACATGGTGCATCAGCTATATTGAACTTCAGCGAGAACTGTACACCTGAAATTTTGACACCATACCTGGATGGAATTGTTGGCAAATTACTTGTTCTTCTTCAGGTGTGTATTTGTTTGCATTGATTATATTTCAGCTTGCTTTGTGCATGTTTCTTTAATGCAGTAGCAAACATACTGATCTTTTTTTTTTATTCAGAATGGCAAGCAAATGGTGCAAGAGGGGGCATTGACAGCTCTAGCATCAGTAGCAGATTCATCACAGGTGACTCTGCACTTGAGAGCTACTAATAACAGAAACATATCTCAACACTAGTTACATTGTTTTATATTATAAAATGGCTGATTACATGCAGTGTTTTCTCATTATAGTAGCTCTTATTAACGATTTCATGCTTTTGATAGTAATGTTCATCATTTTGACAAACTTATGGCTTGTTTGTAGGAGCACTTCCAGAAATACTATGATGCTGTTATGCCATACCTCAAAGCTATTTTGATGAATGCAACAGACAAATCTAATAGAATGCTCCGTGCCAAGTCTATGGAGTGCATAAGTCTGGTAGGAATGGCTGTGGGCAAGGACAAGTTCCGAGATGACGCAAGACAGGTTAGCAGCCTTTCAGTTCTAGTTTTGTGTTTGTGACATGCTAATAATATACTTGATTTTTGTTACAGATAACTCATGACTTATTTTTTCTGTTTGTCTCTTTTCTTGTTGATTGATGTATGAATTCAAGAAAAATGTATATATATCTATTGAGGTTTGATAATTAGTTAGTGTGAATTCCTGGTCGCCTGTTGTATTTTTATCGAGACGGTGTCATTATGCTAACCCAGTGTACCGTTTCTAGGTTATGGAAGTACTTATGGCTTTGCAAGGAACTCCTATGGAAACTGATGATCCGATAACCAGCTACATGTTGCAGGTATGCTTTGAAGCAGCAAAAAATAAATTTAACACTTTAAATTAGTCTAACCCTTTCAAACGTGACAGGCTTGGGCCAGGCTATGCAAATGTCTTGGGCAGGACTTCCTTCCTTACATGAGCGTTGTTATGCCACCATTGCTTCAATCTGCTCAGCTGAAGCCTGATGTGACAATCACTTCAGCTGAATCAGATGATGAAATAGACTCAGATGATGATAGGTGTGTATCCATTCAACTTCTGCTTATTAGTTTGATTTTATCCTAAGAACCATGGCATACCATTGCAAATAAAAAGGTACTTCCAATTTCATTGGTCACTTCAAACATTTCTGGTACAACCTTTTTACTTTTTATGTTCTTATATCCAAAGTATCTACCCTTAGAACAGTATGAACTGAACTCCTCAACCTGTTCAGATAGCACTCTTCACCCCCTCCCACCCTTCTTGTGCAACTTGCTGGAGTGAGGTGCTTTTTTCATCATTTCATGTACAATTTTTTTATTGTTCTTTTCCTTGCATAATAAAAGCAACAGCAGGGGCTTCCCTTGCCGTATTTACCTTCAAAATAAAATTAAAACAATATGAACAGCACTCATCGTATATTGCCTTTGAGATATAATAAGATGTACACCTTTTTATTCCTGCAGTTCTTTTGTGCGTTAGTAATTCATAATTTAATATATCAGTAAGGTTTTGTTATCTGTTGCTCTTTTTGCTGGTGATCATGAGCATGTTACTTTCAAATTATAAGCATGATTAGTTTTGTGATATTGCCCTAATTTTTTGCATTCTTTTACAGCATTGAAACAATTACACTTGGTGACAAAAGAATAGGAATCAGAACTAGTGTGCTAGAAGAGAAGGCAACAGCTTGCAACATGCTGTGCTGCTATGCTGATGAGCTCAAGGAGGGGTTCTTCCCCTGGATCGATCAGGTTCATTATCACTGAACACACCCACAGACTCACTGTATAACATATTTAATCACTCCTTTCCATCATTTGCCATTAATTGCAAATTTCCATGTAGGTTGCTCCCACATTAGTCCCTCTGCTTAAGTTTTACTTTCATGAAGAAGTTAGGAGGGCTGCTGTTGCAGGTATTATGATGTCATACTACTCCGTATAATTTATTTTCTATGTAGATATGTTCCTTTTACAATTTTATACATATATATATATATGCAGCAATGCCCGAACTTCTACGCTCGGCAAAGTTGGCTGTTGAGAAGGGGCAGTCTCAAGGACGTGATGAGTCGTATGTAAAACAGCTGTCTGACTACATAATTCCTGCTCTTGTTGAAGCACTGCACAAGGTCTGTGAGAAGGCCTCTCAGTTGTTTGATGTTATTATTGTTTTTACTCGTGCTAATGGCTGGAAGCCTGGAACTTCTCGCATCCACTATACAGGAGCCAGAAACAGAAATGTGCTCATCCATGTTGCATTCATTAAATGAGTGCATGCAGGTTAGTTTCTTTGCTTGTCATCAAATCTTCTTGATAGTTTGAAAAAGTTATCTACTATTGACTTCCATAAAGCTTCACCTGAGACTTATGCTGTCCTTTTTCTACCATATGTACCTACCCTGTTGAATAAGTTTATTGAAGCGATTTGTCTACCAAATTTAGTGTCTTGTGCTATAATAAAATTGTATCACGTTTATGTTTTTACTTAGAAAAATGAGCATTTATATGTATGGGTGTGAATAGTGCTTTCCAGGAACAGTGAAGCGAAACACTATCAGGTTGGTTTTACTCGTGCACTGTAAAAAAAGAATCATTCAAATTCGATATACAAATTTCTTCTGCTGGTTGTGTTGTATATTTAATACAATCCAGATTATTGGTCCATATTTACACATAATCCCATAAGGTAATCTTAGGTCCTCCAAACTAATTA